>JABTXL010005929.1:129390-167659 GCA_025134845.1 Neodon shergylaensis | reverse complement strand
GGCTTGTCTCTAGGAGAGAGATTTCTCACAGTTCTAACCAGACTCGGGTCTAGAAAGAAGCTGAAGCCCGTGATGAGTCAGCAGTGAAAGGGACCACACCTTGAAGGACACGACCTAGCTTTGCTTATCTTTGGCTCTCTGTTTAAACTTGAGGGCCCCAAAGAGCAACTTGGGCTCACTGGGTCTTGTCTCTCTTTCCAATAAATCTCTCTTTTCTGCTTTCTATTTTTAGCTTGTCTTTTTTAATTGTCTGATTGAAGAAGGATAGCCAAACTTGATTGCTGTGGAAGGTTTGTGGGCCCCAAGTTTGGTAAGTGCTTCTCAGTGATGCAAAATATTAAGTAATGATTGACACCAAAACTTCTATAAAGGGCAAGGTCAAATGAAACTTTGATTTTAGCCCAAAGTGCCCCATTTTGTACTTCTGACCTCTATACCTATAAAACAATAAGACTTGGATTTATTAAGCCACAAAATTTGCAGAAACTTTGGACAGTAGCAACTGGGAACTATGGCATCCTTGATACAACATCTGAAATGTCTCTGTCTTAGTCACTTTTGTATTACTATGACAACTGAAAACTGCTTTAAATGGAGGAAGAACTCATTTGAACTCCTAGTTTCAGAGACTGTAGTGCACAGCTTCTTGGTCACATGGTTCTGGGGCTATGGTCCAGCAGAACATCAGCGTAGGCTAGTATGATGGAGCAGAACCACTTGTCTTATAGAACTACCAAAGAGTGTGCTGTGACAAAGAAGGGTCCAAAACGTGATATAAATTCCAGGGACATGTCCCTGGTGGCCTGTTTTTATAATTAGGTCCTATGTACAATTTTACATTACCTCTCAATCATGCCATCAAATCAGTAATCCATAAGTGAATTAATTAATTGGTTATATGAGAACCTTCTTGATATAATTGCTTCTCAGTGACTGGTCATCACCAAGCTTTCAATAAAGGATTACTAGGGAGAGATATTTCAAATCCAAACCATGATAATGTTTCTTATACATCAGTTTCTCATTTCAAACAATCTTGGAGATATTCTTGAAACTCTCCCCATCTACAAATGCACTAATTTGACTATGGTACTGGTGGGAGAATCTTTTTAAAAGGTAGCCTCAGACAGAAAGAAATCCACAACATATCATCGATAAATTTCCAACAACTTGAATGGTTGGGTCTTAATTTATAAATAATTATCTTAAATTTTGAATGTAGAAGCAACACTCAGGTTTTCCTTTTTAAGATGTGAAAATGACTATTCTGCTTTTCAAAGTTTCTTGAAATTTTTACATTAAGCATTTCTGAGCTTTTGAAACATTTTCTTGTATATACAAACATAAGAGAAAATATGTTAGATATTGGAACATACAATAAATGGGTTATATACTCAATTTTGGAATGATATCCAAACAAAATTTACATTCATAAATTCTATTAGTTACCTAATTTTGTTAGTGACTCTAAGTTGTAAGATTACATGTCATACTTTGTAATTAAATTCTGGATGCATCTCCCAATGAATTTCTTGGCCTTTAAACTAATACCATTTAAACAGAATCCATGTCCACCTTATTTTCAGGTCCCTCTGCATACATAACTAGGTCAACACAGTTCATGAGTAGGTCTTTCATTAAGATTTGTTACAGGACTCTATAAAACAATAAAGTGAGAAACCAATTATACGTAGTTTGGGGAAAACTATGAAATACGTCATGTTATTTGTGCACAAAAGGCAGTGCCTTTCATTTAGTAAATTATTCATATTTAGTAATTTAGCATGCTCTAACCATGAAGAGTGTCTCTTAATATCTATCACTGAAAATATAAAGCGAGGTAGCAATTACAGCTTTATTTTATTGAAGAGCTAGTTCCATTACCCCCAAGTTTACGTGCATTTCTATTTCATGTTGTTGTAATTCTGTATTCTCGAGCCCTTCCTGAACTGAAGAGCCAATATATACATATGCCGTTGTGCCAGGGGGCACAAATTCTGTTTTGATTTACTCATGTGCAACTCCTATTAACGCCAGGAAATTCAGGGCAAAGTTTAGTGTCTTTTTTTCAGGAAGGATCATGTTGTTACATATACCAAGTAACACATGAATTCTTTTCGACTATAAAACCAATGATGTGCAGCCACACACATTTAGGGCACTCATTTAGCTTTTCATTGACTAAGCGTCTCAATAGCTTGACTCATTTTTTATGGTATATAGTTTTTTTTAGAGCAAGGATGCGACAAAGAGAGACGTGAGGTAAATTTCTGGAACCATTGGAAGCACAGATACAGAAATTATGGGATGAAAGTCTAAATTTTAAAATACTAAGATGTAGAAAAATATACCATAGATAATTTTATGTGAAATGTATGAAAATGATAGATGTGTTTAAGACGATCTTTTTCATGTGTTGTCTTTTAGACAGTTAGAATAAGCACTACCTTCTTGCTCTGTATTTGTAGAGAGAAAGCCAGCCTGGTGTGGGCACTGAGGTACTAAGAAAAGCTGAGAGAAGAAAAGGAACGCACACAGGGTCTTCCTTCCTTCCTTCCTTCCTTCCTTCCTTCCTTCCTTCCTTCCTTCCTTCCTTTCTTCCTTCCCTTCCATTTTCTTTTGTTCTCTCTCTCTCTTTCTTCCTTATCGAACCGTTCCTGAAGTCAAGCACTGTATGCCTCTGTGAATGGGTGTTGCAGGTAACACAGGACAGAACCATCTTAAAAATGACTAAGGCCTGCAAGATACGTTTTTAGGTAAAGGTATGCTTGTTGCCAAGTCTGATGACCTGCGTTCAATTGCCGGGACCTACTTGGTAGAAGTAAAGACTTGAATTCCAAAGTTTTCCTCTGAATTTCACATGCTATCTATGGCAGACATGCACACACCCACACCCCCACACCCCCACACTAAATAAATGTAAAAAGTCGTGACTCTTTATATCCAAAACTTTTATTTCTGAAAACCATTTTAAAAGCTATGCAAATTGATATGTAATTATTAGTTTTGCTTATGAACATGTTATTGTGTACTATCACATAATTAAATATAAAACAGAATATAATGTGAGGTAGTCAGTAAAGTAGAACAAAAGACAGAATTCATTATGCCTAAATTTAAATCTACATAAAACTGAAAACAAAAAGGTGAGATGTCCATACCAGATTCTTACCGAAAGTTAAGCAAGAATTATTAACTGAACCAAGACCTCTAGCCTTGAACTGCTTATGGAGATAGATAATATCACAGCATTTTAGACATAAGGAGACTTAAAGTTAAATATGCAATAGACAAATGTGCAACATGTCATTTTGGAATTAGAATATTGAAACATTAGACAATCTGTAAATGACATAGCATTGTGAAATGCCACACAAACGTGTGTGTGTGTTCCAATTACTATGTCTGACAAGACTTTTCATTTGACCCCCAAAGAGAATAAAAGACAGGGCTGAAGCAAAAAGACTTTCAATTCTTATAAAAAAAATAAGAGATTCAAGAAAAATATAAATAGAAGAAAATTTGAGGGGAAGTAGCCCACAGAGAGGTCTGGTGGTTTGAAGGAGAATGCCATCCCATAGATTCATGTATTGAACACTTACTCCACAGCTGGTGGCGCTGTTTAGGCATGTTTGGCCTTGCAGGGAAAATGCCACTGGAGGAAAGCTTTGAGAGTTTCCAGGTTGCCCTCTTAACTGCATGTTTGTGGTTTGAAAAGGTGAAGTCTCAGTTTCCTGCTTTGCCATCATAGACCCCCATTCCTCTAAAATCCCAAGTCCATTTAAGCTATTTCTTCAATAAGTGGCCTTGGTCATGGTGCTTTATCACAGCAATAGGAAAGGATACCACAAGCCTTCAGTTTGTGCTTTCTGTTACAAACCAGTGAATTCCAGATTACCCTTGAGGAGCCTGAAAAAGTTAGAGGGCTAAACTCAATCTCTCTTTGTGGCTGCTAGAATTGATGGAACCTGAATATTTCATAAGCATAGTGTACCTTAGAGCAGTGGAACTCTATGTCTCCTTAAAGATTATAACTGCAAAGTACACTTAAAAGTGAAAAATAAATTAAAATTACATTTAGCATGAGTAAATGCATAAATATCTAAAATAGCAAACAAATTTTTATAACTTAATCAATAAAAGGAATGGGTGTCTCTAGATGGTGCATGAAAAAAATCAAAACAAAATAAAATAATGCTAAAAATCTTATGGAGTAAAAATTTTATATGATTGAGAGAATCAATGTGATCTATCAGTTAATGTGAATCCAGAGTATGCAGTAAGAAATAGAATTAGAATGTTGAGAGAGAGATAACAAAGAGTGAAGAAATAGAAATGCAATTCATGGAACAAGAAAATGGACATATTTCATCATTCTGAAATAGCACCCAATAATTACTTCTCTCTCTCTCTCTCTCTCTCTCTCTCTCTCTCTGCCTTTCTTTCCTTATTCCCCTTCTCTGGTGAAGAAGGGTCTTCTTTCTATGTGTTACTTTCATTGGTTAAGTAAAGAGACTACCTTGGCCTAGTTGATAGATAGGCCGGGAAGACAGAACAGAATTCAGGGAGGAAGAAGGCAGTGTGGCAGACGCCATGGCTCTCCTCTCTGAGACGGACTCTGGTTAGACTCATGCCGGTAAGCCACAGTCAAGTGGCAATACACATTAATAGAAATGGGTTAATTAAGATGTGAGAGTTAGCCAATATGAGGCTAGAGATAATGGGCCAGGCAGCAATTTAATTAATACAGATCTCCGTGTGATTATTTCGGGCATAAGCTAGTCGGGCGGCAGGAAGCAGCCCACTGCTCCTTTTACAACATTTCTCTCCTCCCCTTTCTCTTTCCCCTCCATAACCCACTAAATAATTACCTACTTTCTCTGCATGGTGTCCCCTATCCGGCTCTGTCTCTCACCAGCCGTGCCTTGTAGACCTCTGCCCTCTGCTGCCCCTCTGGAAAAGACACCATTTTATTTTTACCTTTACAACTGCACTTCTTGAAATGTTTTCTGTGGAAAGTTTTGCTCTTTTTCACAGTAGACCCAAATGTAGTCAGTGACAGTGCACCACAGCCCAGATGCTCTCCTGTTTTGATATTTTTCCACCAAACAAATTCCTCTACAGTTACCTTTAATGTCAACCTTATTCAGATTTACATTTACAGTTCGGTTCTTTGCCAGAAAATCACATGAATGGCCCTAGCAGAGTCTGATATTCTTTGTTCTTCTAGGAAACCTCCTGAGCCAGGCATCCATTGTCTATTTCTCTCAGCAGTCTTGTCGTCCAGGATCCCAGGAGAATGGCTCATTAGGCTCTATTTACAATATTCAAGAGCTTTTCTAGCCATTGTTCCAGATTCTTTGACATTCTTCTCTCAGGCTAGTTACAAAGGCAGAAGTGTCTTGTGATCAGGTTTATCAGAGCAAGGACCCATCTTTTGATACAAATTTTCTGGGTTTGCTAATCTCCTCATAGTTGTAACAAAAAATACCTGACCAAAGCAATTTACGAAAGGATTTCTTTAACCAGACAGTGCTAGGGGAAGCCCATGCTATTGGGAAGGTGTGGTGGCAGAAAAGGGAGGCTTCTGGTCACATGGCATTGCAGTCAGGCAGGAGAGAGTGAAGAGTGTTGTATTCAGCTTCCCTTTCATTTTTATCAGGTCCAGAATCTCAATCCATGGAATGGTCCCACCCACAATTAAGGTGGGTCTTCCTACTTCAGTTGTCTCTCACAAGAATGCCTCCAGGCAGTGGTTGCAGGTGGTTGCCTATGCCTTTAATCTCAGCATTCTAGGAGGCAGAGGGAGGCAGATCTCTGTGACTTCGAGGCAAGGCCAGCCTGTTCTATAAGAGCTTTTTCCAGGACAGGCCCCAAAGCTACAGAGAAACCCTGTCAGGAAAAACAAAACAAAACAAAACAAAAAAAGTCAGCCAGTACCTAATCTCATCTAGTTCATCCTAGACATATATGCCCCAAATCCAAAGAAATCTAAATAATCCTTCACAGGTATGCCTTGAGGCTTTAGCCTAGGCAGTTCTAGCTCTAGTCAAATGTAAAGCCAAATCAAATGTTACATGCTTACTCAAAAAAAAAAAAAAAAAAACAGAATGACATGATGTGATTTACACTGATATCAGCATCATTCTACTCTACAGAAACCAATAGTGGCAGTGAGCTGGAAGTAGGAAACCACAGAGGTGACTAACGGAAGGCAGGAGGTAACTCTGTCCTCTGTTGGGAGAGTGCTTACATAATATAAATGAAGCCCTGGGTAAGAACACCACCACTACACAAATCCCGAATATACCCCATATCCTGTCACTCAAAAAGTAAATAAAGTATGGGGTTCAGAAATTAGAGACTATGTAGCCAGTTCAAGGCCAGTCTGAACTACATAAGATGATGTCTCAAAATGAACAAAGCAAAATGAAGCAGGCAGAACAATGACCTGAACAAAATCTTTCAAAACGGTGGAATGCTGTCTTCGTGGTTTCACTATATTTCAAAATAAGGCAAAGAAGATGCTGTGGTTTTATCAGTAAGGTGCGGAAGAAAGATATTTACCTAAACTAAATTTCACTATTTAATATTTTAAAATCACTTTACTAATATTCTAATCAGGGATTTATTTAAAGGGAGCCAGTCTATAGTCACCTGTTTCTAAACACAGGTGTGGCAAGCTCAGGGTAGGATGTAGTAGTCAGGCCATTTCACGTAGGTGTGGTTTTATGACCTCTTTTCTATGCCGAGTCAAAGCTGGGTCCTTCCCAAGTGAGAGAGAGAGAGAGAGAGAGAGAGAGAGAGAGAGAGAGAGAGAGAGGAAAGCTATCAGGGAAGCAAGTCAAAGGTTATCAGACTTGTGTTTGTTCCTGGGATATCCCCAACACACAGCAAGCTATGACATGTATAGTTTCCACTGTGTGGGCAACCGGAAGGAACGATGTTGGGTCAGAAAGATATTGTTAGAGAGAGTATAATATACTTTTTCTTTGAGAGATTTAAAGATTGCTATTAAAGTCTTCAATATACTATGCTTACATATGTGTCTGTTGATTTAACAGATTTGTATATGACAGCGGTGACTTAAAATAAACAAATCTTGTTTCAATATAGAGCTTGTTAGTGTCCCAAACCTCAACTGCCTTTAAATAAACCTTGTTCTTTGCAGAAGGAATCATATGCACAAGATGTCCGGATTGAGTTTGGCCATCAACTAAATAGAATGGGTGCCAGCCAGACTGAAACATATCAACTGGATATCAGCCTGCTTCAAAGTATGGGAGCAGCAAGCTATTAGAGTGCCGAGCATCAGTGGTACATATTTCTATTTTATCTTTATTGTAATGAGCAAGCCCTGTCTTTAGCTCCCGCTGTGCACTTTCGGAGGGTCTTCCATATGGTTGCTGCTAAGTACTTGGCATTTTCCCAACTGTTACAATTGGGTCAGTGGGGGGGATCGCTTAGGAGTAATAAAATAAGGGTGACTGCAGCAGGGCGGAGTGAGGTTCCTACCCACGTGGCAGCTTATTGCCTCTCAGGCATTCAAGCACAGCTCTCTGGCACTCATTACCAGGGCAGCCAGGGTAAGCTTTTTCCTCCAATGGCAGTTCCATGAGAAAAGACCAAGCGCTCCGCACAGTATCTCTCCTCCATTATATTTCCAGTTCTGTTTATTTTTATCGTCTAAAAATGACTAAATAACTCGAGGAAGGAAGACAAGTGTACCTTGCCGATTTATGTTGTTCCCTAAAAGTTTTCGTAACAAACTCTTGGCTAAATTTGACTAAGAATAGCAGCAGCACGGGGTTATCAGTGTTCCTGGGGGTTTTCATGTCTTATGAAGTTAAAAAAATTGTAGAAGGCAAATCTGATGAGCCTCAAAACTTAAATATTCCTGAGATACAATTCATAGATTCGGAAATAATAGTAGCACTTTAAGGTGTATTTTACACCCAAAATCATATCTATAAAAACGTTATAATCATTACTATTATTAGGTACTAATAATTGAACCAGGGCCTAGCATGCATGCGTTTTATTGAACAACACCCCCAGATACAGCTTTTTTTTTTCTAATTCCATGAAAGGCAGTGTTGCTACATAGGAGATTTGGAAGGAAATATGTTCAAAACAAAATTATGATTGTAAACAGAAAAATAATGCATTAAGCACAAAGATGTACACATACGTATTCACGTACGAGATTTTACATATTTATACACTCAAGAATTTACATAATTAAGCTCTTGTTTAGAATGGCTTGGAGACTTTTGTTATCAAATATCAATCTAGAGCTATATACCTTTTTTTTTTTAATGTGTGTGATTGGGTGCTTTTTCCTGAGCCATTTATTTGGTATCTAGAAAGAGTTGGCCACGTTTAAACAAGAATAGAAATATGAGTAGACTTTCAATCTTGTTTCCGGTCAAGAGCATTAAACAATAGCGCTGCATGAAGAAACTTGTTCGTCACGCCTTTCCTGGCCAAACAATCTCCAGACCCCAGATCCCCAGAGACAGAGGCAGGCTGGTGGAGGCACCCGGAACGGGGCTGCAGGTGAAGCTGGGTCCCGGAGGAGGCGGTGCAGGAGGCAGAAGACATGGGCGGGTGGGGAGCAGCCTGCAGCCAGGAGGAAAGCACTGATGGATGGCGTGGGAAGTCCCACTGACTGACAAGTCCGCAGTGCCCAACACGTCCCCGCGATCCCTAATGCCAGCAGCCTGGAGCCAGGAGGAAAGCTCTGGGCAGGTGTCACAGGTCCTTGAGGTCGGCCCGGAATCCACCCGAGCACCGGACGGACTCGGAGACACCTGCCGAGCCTGAGTTCTGGCTGGTCGCGACCCGGACCCGGGATGAAGAGCGGGCAGCCTTCGAAGTAAGGGCAGCTCTGCGGCTTCAGACGCGCAGTGCGCAGGCGTGCCCGCAGCATGCGCAGGCGCCGCCTAGAAGTGACTTCTCCAAAAAGTGTCTTAGTTCCCGGTCACCTGAGCGCCCAGGACGCGTCCGCGGGAGCCTCGCCGAGCCACGCCTGTCGCAGCTGGGATCCCGAGACCCGGCCCCTGCCCGTCACCCGCTGCCAGCCGCCCCCAGCCCCAGGCTCCGTCCTTCCCGCTGTCCCTTCCCCAGAACCCGGCCGGACCGAACCGGGCCGAGCTGGGCCGCCCCGGCGCGGCCGCTCACCATGGCGTCCCTCTTCAAGAAGAAGACCGTGGACGGTGAGTTCAGGGCCCGGCTCCTGGATCCCGGGATCTGGGGCTCCGGCCGCGGCTCGCCGCTGTCCCCGGGGGTGGGCCCAGCTCGGCCGCCCCACAGGTGCCTCACCTGGGCGGCTCGTCCTCCCGATGGCACTCACCCCACCCTCGTTTTCTCCTCCGCTCTCTTCTCTCCTTTCGCTGGCCCTCGGGTGTCGTTAGACTGAGAGACTTGATGGATGTCTTGTTGCTTTCTCCCGCTTGTTTGTTGCTCCTTCCGTGGGGACATCCCACTTCCTGACTTCAGAAAGGGAAGCCTGTGTGTTTGGTGGACGACAAGGCAGGAGGGAGCTGCCGGGTTCACTTAGGAAATGAACTTGGGGGCGGGCTGGCTGTACCTTTACCTTAGGAAAGACTCCAGCAGAAAAACAAGACCGAGGAAAGGGTCCGGGTTTAGCGATCATAGTGCAGATTTGACCTTTATGATTATCTTTTGCCAGCTAAGTGGAGGGATGTGTAGTTGGCATACAAGTTCGCATTTTTAAAAACACATTGTTTCAGGTGGCTCAGTGCCATCTTGTGAAGAGGGGCGAAGTGAATGTACTGGAATGTACAAGTTTAGTGGCAGTGGTGGCGTGTATACGTGACTGCCCCAGGTGTTAAATTCATACCAAGTTATTTAAAATCTCCTTTTCATTGCACGTCGAGTCTAGGTTGTTGTTGGCTCAAGCAAATAATCACGCCTTTGTAAGGGTCTAACCCAACCACAAAAGCAGCAGTGGTAGCTAGACTGTGATTGGTACAAACCCCGAGCTCAGCCCTGAGTTGGGGGTAACTCCTTCATTTCTTTGTGTTCACTGTTCCAGTGCCAGATTTGGGGGGAGGGTAACAAAGACACCACCTCTACCCTACTACGTAACCTTTCATTTCAACACAGGGAGTCATATGATCTCCATCAAACAGCATGATGCAGTTTAGCTGCTTCCCTGTGACTGATTTTTTTTTCACTATTTTGACTTTTTACTAATTGAGAAGCAACATTGTCAGCATCTGGAATAACTACTAACTTGTCACGTGACATAACACAATTACATGAGATGGGTTTTATGTGTGGTTTCCTGAGAGTATTGTTTCACCTGTAACATGACACTTTTGTTTCCAGTGCTTCGGTACAAGTATTGTGATACTCAGTTATTGTACTCTATAATAATCCTGGATTATTGCTGTTTATGTTTTATGTAGGAATAATCTTTAATATATACACAGCCACTATAATTATATATAGTGATAATGAGAATTTACAGAAAAGGTGGGTTCCTCTCTCACCTTGATGCCACAAATTAATAATTTTTAAAAGTAAAAATTTGAATATTGTAGTCTTAATTGCTTAATATCTGTTAACTGTTTTCAATGACAAGTCTCAGTTTTGTGCTTTCTGGTGTTTGTGACTGCCTGGTGACTCACTTAGAGGAAGGGAGAGAGATAATGAAGATAGCAGGGATGAATATGAGATATGACTGCACACTCATTTACAGTTGAGGTAGTCTTAATAGCAAGAAGTTTTGTTTTTTCTTTCTTTTTTTTTCTTTTCCTAGGTGCTGTACCACTAAATTAAAATGTGTGTGACATTTCTGAATGTAAATTTGGACCCGGTGAACAATTACTCCATCTACCAACTTGCAGACCTGATATTAATTCAGTTCATTTACTCCTGCCTTAATTGTGGATCTACATCTTCATCGTTTTGCTTTAGAGCTAGCTTTATGGATGTTTGTTTCCCCTGTTAAAGGAAATGAAAGGGCTCTTGTTTGGTATAAAAGGTGACAGCCCTCCTCTCAGTAGTGAGACACCATGTAATGAAATTTAATGTATTTTTATGCATTTTTCTCAATTCCTTGGGCACATTATCGATCATAAGATCTTTTACTGTATGCTGACTTTGTTTCTGTTGTAACAGTAATGAAATTCTGATATATAAGGGAAATAAGTAGCTGGTTATAGATCTGTGGAATAATTGAATCTTTTTGTCTCTGGATTGGCTGGAAGAATTATATACTGTATCGTTAAAGACTACTGCACATGTAAATTAAAAAGGGAGACAACATTATAACACATTACTATTCAGAGTTATGTTTAATTCATTTTGACACAAAGATGAGCAAGTCTCTGCAGTGTACACTTCGTTATAGAAATTAATGAGAGGTGTATCTCAATGCCACTGGAGAGGAGGATTCCTTCCAATTTGAAATTACAACTGAGCCCTTGATTTTTCCCTTTCTGAGTTGTATTATATGTATATATGCATTTTATAATCTGTTCATCGTCAGCGCTTTTACATCTGTGTGGACAAATGGTAGCCTATTTATTGAAGGGAATCATGAACCGGTTATGCCAGCATTCCATCAGTACTTGTCATAACTGGGTAACTATTTCTGCCATTGAACAAGTGCGGTGCTGGGGAGAGGGGTGGAGCTAGGAAGAGTGAATGGGTAGACAGGGCAGTGGGTTTGACCCCAGAGCTGGAAAAAGCAGTGTCCTTCTGTTTTGTTTGCTTGAGATAAGGTCTCTAAATGTAGCCCATCATGCCCCTGTGACCCACTACCTCAGCTTCCCCAGTGGGCAGTGCCAGGCCTACAACACCAGACCCAGTTGAAATGGGTATCTTAAGTTATTGAAACACTGTAGTTTTTACCTGAGATCTTCCATGAAGACAAGTTTCTGAACTTTCTATAAGCCAGTGCTGTGTTATATGTATGCTATAACATATGCTATGTGTATGCTATGCTTATTCAGTTCTCACGGGGCCTTTGATAGAAGCTCTATTATCGTCACCTTTGTGTTGAGGGGAAACTGAGAACAGAGGGGCCAAGTGAGTTTCTCGGGATCAAAACTGTGCTAAGTAGCAGAAGTTGAAGCCCATCCTTCTTTTTTTTCTTTTTTTTTTTTTTTTTTTTTTGGTTTTTCGAGACAGGGTTTCTCTGTGGCTTTGGAGCCTGTCCTGGAACTAGCTCTGTAGACCAGGCTGGTCTCGAACTCACAGAGATCCGCCTGCCTCTGCCTCCCGAGTGCTGGGATTAAAGGCGTGCGCCACCACCGCCCGGCTGAAGCCCATCCTTCTAAGTCTCATCATTGTTATGTTTTTCTTAGACATTAATCACTTGACATAAAAACAGTGATTTTATTAATATCATGAAATTGTCCATTTGTTTTTTAATTTCACCTATAAGCTGGATTGTTCTCTTTGAATTAATAATAAAAGTTTAATTTCCATATTGGAATTAACTTCTTTGAAGGTCCCTGTACCTTAGCATATTCTGAGACTCTCCTGGCCTTCATGTCAACCTCTTGGAGAAGTGATGTATCATCTCAGCTTACTTCTCTGACTGCCTGCCTCCTGCATTCTCAGCAGCCTGTGCTGTGCATCATAGTGTGATACAGAATGCTTTCTTCTGGCTTTTAGCACCCAATACTAAAAAAAGGTGTGTCTTTGTGTGTGTGTGTGTGTGTGTGTGTGTAATTGCCACATGTTTGCAGGTGCCTGCAGAGACCAGACAGAAGAGGGCGCTGATCTCCTGAGTCTGCAGTTACAGGCACTGTGCAACGTGAGTGCTGGGAACTGAACTTGGGGCCTCACTTTCCAGCCCCCAGTGCTCTTTTAACTTCTCTTTGGGCTGGGATTTTGTGTTTGCTTGAGTTTTTTTTGTTTGCTTGTTTTATTTTGTTTTGTTTAACTATCTCTCGAAATAAGGGATTTATCTTGGGTCTGTCTTGGGCAACCATTGTATAATCTCTTGCTATATCATCTACTTTTCACATTACTTATAATTGACATTCTATTACACCTAACATTTGTTTTTCTATTTTTGTTTAAAACCAGTATATGCGATAATCTGCTGACTGTATATGGTTTTCTAAAGCAACAGAAATCAGAGACCCCAAAGGGAACTTTATTCCCTCTTAAAATTTTCTCCTCCCCGGGGCCGAGTCTGCCTGGGTGATTAGTGCTCCTTCCTTCAACAGATCACTGAGTCACTAATTATTATGTCTTCCGCTTTGTCCTGTGTGTTCCTGCAGCCCTTGGTCTAATTCTAATCCTGTCTGTTTTACACTTCAGCACAGTTACCTTCCACTTTAATTTCTTGCTGCATCTCAGCCCTTTTATGTCCTTTATCTGCAAAGTTGATTGTGTGATTGTTTTATGGCAACTCAAATCTGTCTGCTTCTCCTCAGAGTCCACTTTTTCAATGAATCTCTGCTACCCAGCAGCAAACCTTTTCAATAATGTCTGCCTTCCCTTGTTCTGATATGCTTTCATTTTTGCCACGTCCCAGGCTTATCATCCTTCATCAGTGTTCTACTATTCTTCAGTGTACTGAAAATCAGTCTTTTTCATCCTGACATATTTTTACTTGGGATCCCCATGAACCAAGAATTCTCTTTCCCACCAGTTTTTGTTCTTCAGGAAGTCTTCCCTGATGCTAACTACAAAAATACTACATCACCTCAGTTTGTACAGCTTGACATCTGCATCCCAAACATCCTTCACTGAAACTCAGTTTCTTTTGTACTACCAAAGATGGCTTATTCTAAGTCTTTCCTGCCTTCCATATTGGCTTCAGTCTTCAGCCATATTTAAGTATTTCTCTAGGAGTTCATAGTTAGCTAGCACCACCCTAATGCAATAGCACTAGTGTTTGTACCTGAGGCCCTGAGCCTGTGATGTGCACATTAGTGCCACTACTCACTGTGAGCCCTGTAGTGAGCTTGAAGAGTGCTCTGCAGGGAAGGAGCTTGGCTTCTGCCTTCTTGGATCACCCATATATGCTGGTTACCCACAACTTGTGGGTTTTGACTGAGTTGGAATAAATCTGTCAAGAAGTCTGTTAATGGTCCCACATTTATGAACCATTGAGAAAGAAAAGGAACTTTATCCATTTCAGAAAACTGTCTTTCTTTCCAGAATAAAAGACAATAGTATTGTGGTACTTATAGTACTCAGATCTTGCATACCATGCTAAGTCTTCCTTTAGTGATTATTATCCTGAATATTTTAGATCTCACATTTTACACTCTATTTACCCTGCATTCTTGACATAACAAAGAAAAACAACTATTTGTATGTGGGATTCAAGGGTATAATATGCTTGTCACACAATTTTTCTTAACTGGTTTTAGACCAGTGTGAAGAACCAGCCTCTGATGTTTCCTACCCTTAACAAAAGTTCTCCACATATGCAGAAGAAATAATACTAGGAAAATGTCTTCCCTTTTGTTTCCCCTCCCTACCCACTTCATGACAAGAGCAAATGAGACTTGGTTTGCTGGCACTTGTCCATCCCAGAATCTTTCCTTAGTGCTTAAAGAGGCTGATTTTTTAAAACTTTGTTAGAATGGATTCCTCAGGCTTTGACGACTTTTGATACCTATGGTAGAATAAAAATTTGCCTCCTATGCTGCCTTTGTCTTTGTGTCTCCCATTTTGTCTACCTCTTCCTTCCATACAAGTCCTACCGTTTCACTTCAAGCTATTTCTTTTATTGAGCTAATTTATCTTGTAAATAATAGCGTTTCATTATGATATTTTTGTGCTTGGGTCATATCCGTCCCCATTCCCCGCATTTATCATTCCTCAAACTTGTTACCTGAGTTGTTTATCTCCTTTGGCAGGAGTAAAGCTGTTGGCATGACCCTCTCCTGTCCTGAATCTTACGATCATTTTTGCTTTTGCTGTACTATGTATTAGAATGTAATTACGAGGACATTGCCCTCCAAGATGTTGTTCTATACTGTTCCTAGAGCCAGAGAAATCAATTCGATTTGCTTGCATGTGAATTTCTGATTCTTCCTCACTGTTACTTTCCTGCCTGAGTCAGTCTGCTTTTAGGCCCTTCTAGAAACTGACCTTTAATTTTTGCCTCTTTTTTATCCTTTGCTTTTGAATGTATACCACTTTCTCAAGGTTTTTTCCTCTCATTGACTCCTGAAGACAGTGTATCTGCATTCCCGGGACCCATTTTCACTGCATTGCTTGCCTAATTCTACCAATGTTTAGCTAACGCACATTCAGGGCTTCTGTGCACAGATATTACTGGGGTTTGGGAAGTACTAGTACCACTGCCCTCATGGCTGCTCTTGCTCCTGATGCGATGTCCTCCAGGAAAGCAGAGTGCAGGGATAGTTCATGGTTTTTAAGATTTATTATTATTTTATGTTATGAGTGTTTTACCTGCATGTATGTACGTGTACCATGTACAAGCTTAGTACCCACAGAGGTCAGAAAAAGGGCATTAGAACCCCTAGGACTATAGTTACAGATAGTTGTGCTGCTGGGAATGAAACCAACATTCCCTATGAGAGCAACAAGTGTTCCTAACCACCGAGCCAGCTGTCCAGTTCAGAGAGTAAAAGTTTCACACTCATCTCATGTGATAGTTAACTGAGACAACTGATAAGAAGTAAAGCTGTGGAAATGAAATTTACCCCAAAGAAATGCACTTAAAATTATAAAATTCTGTTTTTAGAACAAAGTCCCTGTAGCCTTTGAGTACTTCATGGCGTGCTGTGTGATGGCGCAGCATGGAACCAGGTAAAGTGTAACATGAGGACCAGCTCGTTGGGGTTCCTGTCCTGCCCAGTGCCCACAGCTGGCAGGCCCCAAAGAAAATCACACAGAGGTCTCCATAAGTTATAAAACTGATTGGCCCATTAGCTCAGTCTTCTTATTAGCTCTTGTAGCTTATATTAACCCATTATTCTTATCTATGTTAGCCACGTGGCTTGGTACCTTTCAGCTGGGCAGGTCACATCTTGCTTCTTGGTGGTCTGGGATAGAATGGGAGGAATGGGCTTCCTCCTTCCTAGCATTCTCCTGTTCTCGTCGTCCTGCCTCTACTTCCTTTCTGGCGGACCCACCTATACTTCCTGCCTGGCCAATCAGCATTTATTTAAAACATGATTGACAGAGTACAGACAATTCTCCTGCACCAGTAAAGTCCTGCTCTGACAGTAATCCAGAGCTGCCCTTAGGCCCTTTCCTTTCCAAATTCTGTTACTCACAAATTAATGTGATGGTATTTATTGGTTATTATCACTTTTTGGCTTTATAATCAAATGTGCAAATTTTATGTAAATGATCAGAGTAATGGAAGTAAGCTGTTTGTCAAGTTATGACCTGACTTCAAATCTCAGTAGAAAAGTATAGTGACAGACCTTTTTACTGTTTGATTTTTTTGTTTTAATTAATTAATTCTTATATTTTTTTAAGACAGGGTTTCTCTGTGTAGCTTTGATTGTTTTAGAACTCGCTCTGTTGACCAGACTGACCTCAAACTCAAAGAAATCCCCCTGCCTCTGCCTCCCCAGCTTTGGGATTAAAGTCATGTGCCACCACCTCTTGGCAACCCTTTGTTTTAAATTTATATTTTCTGGATTTGTTTTCCTAAACATATAAATTCAGCAGATTTGGATCCTAGGAATGCAAAAAGACCTTTTCTGTTTGTATCGTTCAAGGCTGTGATGTTGCCCCCCAGGTCTAGGTACTTGTAATTCATCAGGAAAAGATCTTAACAAGCTTGAGACAGACATTTAATACCCAACATGGACTAGTACAGTCTGCGTGAGAGGTTTAGGTAGTGGTGTTCAGCCTTTTCTGCCTCTGAATCAATGTGTGGTAACAGAGAGAGCATCCTGTATCACTTAGATACTTCAGACATTTTCACAGCCTGCAGGGACCACCCATTGTGAAGTGCGTCATAACAGCCTTCCAAGGTGGCTGGCAGGGTGGTTCTTAAGAACTCCAGGGCACAGCCTATTGCCTAAAGAAAGAAACAAGTGCTACACAGGAAGGAAGCACTGTGTCTTTTCCATATCAGCAGGGACCTGCACCTGCACTTGCTTCTGCCATTGTCATGGCGCCGGTTGAAAATAAAAATGTTCTACTGGGCTACATCTGGAGACTTGCCATTCAAAAGACAATACCCAGAAGAGAGAGTCAGCAACGTATCAGGTTATTTCACTTGGCCCCAAGAGGTATTAAGAGAGGTTAATAGTTACCAAAATTCAGTCTTAGAGAATGAAAGTGTGTTAAAGGGGCCTTACAGGGAAAGACAGTCAGCAGCATGCTGAATGGGCCTTGACCACTGGTATATTGTTTAATTATATATACTGTTTCTTGTGGTTAAAACGTAACTGAAACACAGTGTTAGAGCATAAGGAGGGGTTACAGTCCTATTTTGCCTGATGGCAATTACATGTGCTGGGTTCTCAAATTCGGAAGAGTAATAATTTCATATCTTATAACTATAATGGTAGTTTTTCTTTAGAGATGAGAATTTAGGAATGATTAGGAGTGCAGTCTTTGCAAGAAGCAGATAAAGCAAAAGGCAAGGGGAGGGTGTATAACCTTGCAGAGATTGCTTACAAGGAGCAACTACTGTTACAAGCCCCAAATGAAGGGATGGCTCATTATTTCAATGATGCACATCTCCACTATACAAAGATATAGGTCATAGTTTAGATTTTAATGTTATCAGTTTCCCAGTAACAATAGGCTTCATTATATCTTAAGGTAATAAGTTAAATATTCTTGATAGTCATTTCTTGTTATATATCACGATATTTGAGCATCATAATATCACTGCTAGATATAATATATTAAGATGGTTTTGTGGCAGTACAGACAAATAAACATCCAACTGTATATGCTGAAACCAAAACTCTTGAGCCTGAGAAATCTCTGAAATAAAAGGACTATTGAGCTTTCATAGGTAATAGCCAAACAGGATCACATCCTGAGACAGGATTCTGCAACTTCCTGTTGCAAAGTTGGATAGCAGTTGGAAACTGTTCACAGGCATAGAGCGACTGTATCTTAAACTGAAAAATCGAAGGAAGGAAAGCACGACCGTTTTCGTGAGTCCTGTACTGGATAGTGTTGAGTTGTGCAAAGTTCAGGAATAGTACATTCTGTAATAAGTAATTGTTGCCTTTGAAGTGGTGGGACTACAAGCAGGACACATGCTGTCTAGAGGTGAATGATGAGTTCATGTTTTAACACACAGGACTAAGGCATAAAGTGTGTGAAGACCGAAGTTTGATCCGAGAACCCACATAAAAGTCATACATGTGGCAGCGCTTGTAATAACCATGTTGGAGAAGAGAAGGCCAGGCATATAGATTCCTGGAGCTCACTGGCCAGACTGCCTAGCTCTGTAGTTTTTTAGGGATCCCTAGGTCAGGGAGAAACCCTGCTCAAAAGGCTCCCGAGAAAGAACCACCGAGGCTGATTTTTCTCCATGTGTGCATGTGTACACACACAGACACACAGTTTTAACAAATTCACAGATACGAAGCAGTTTGCATTATCATTGAAGCCTAAACTATCCCATCTTTCCCTCTAAGCTTAGACATTTCAGGATTTGTTTTCTTTTTATCTGTCTCCTCTACTCTTAAAGAGCTTGTATCTTAGGCTGAAATTAGGTTTAAAGAGGTAAATCAAGTGAAAAATAAAATTGACCTTAAAAACATCTTTTATAATCACATTGATGACTACCGTAATTATCAACATAGAACCTTCATCCAGCAACTGATGGAAGCAGATGCAGGGATTCACAGCTAAGCCCTGGGCCGAGCTTCCCAGAGGCCAGTCCAGGAGAGTGAGGAGCAATAATATGAGCAAAAAAATAATATAATAAAGAGGTCAAGACCATGAAGGTGTTACCCAAAGAAAAAGCTTACTTCAACTAACGGAAGCTCATTGACTCTGGACTGACAGTAGGGGAACCAGCATAGGACCAAATTAATCCTTCTGAATGTGGGTGACAGTTATATGGCTGGGGCAGTCTGTGGAGCCACTGGCAGTGAGACCAGGTTTTTTTTTTTTATTTATTTTTTTATTTTTTATTTTTATTTATTTATTTATTTATTTTAGTTTTTCGAGACAGGGTTTCTCTGTGGCTTTGGAGCCTGTCCTGGAACAAGCTCTGTAGACCAGGCCGAGACCAGGTTTTATCCACATTGCTTGACTGGCTTTTTGGAGCCCATTCCCTTTGGAGGGATACCTTGCTTAGCCTACATATAGTGGGGAGGACCTTAGTCCTGCCTCAAAGTGATGTGCTAAATTTTGTTGACTCCCCCTTGGGAAGCCTTACCCTCTTTGAGGAGTGGATAGGGGATTGGGGATGGGGAGGAGGAGGGAGTGGGAGGAAAGAAGGTAGTGGCAACTAGAATTGATATGTAAAATGAGAAAAGATTGCTTTTTAAAAAATAATTAATTAAAAAAGGAAAATACCCTCAATCTTTTTATGTCACTCATTCTGGATTATCCAGAAGACCAAACCATTAAATGTGGGTTTCACATATGGAGTACATAAGGAATATAGTGGGGTAATTTGTTTGTTTTATAGACTGCTCCTGTTGCCTCATATGAAAAGACATTTTAGTGTCTTTTCCTACTTACCATAATATGTTTTAAAGTGTTATGATTGTGTTTTAGTATGTAACATTAGATGCTCTGAGTTTATAGCTTAGCGCTGATTAAATATTAATAGGTCTATTAACAACTGCGGGGCTGTGGAATATGCAGTAGTTAATTTTCTTTATTTTTCTCCTTTATGATATACAGTGTCAACTAATGTATGCACAGTTCCATAAAATTAAAGTAAAATTGAATTATCTTTTATTAAACTGTAGGGTTTCATTATAATATTTTGTGTGTGTTTTTTTAAAATCTAAGATGTCTTTTTCTAGCCAGGACTCTAATTCTTAGACAACAACTAGGTATCTATCTCAACATTTGAGTGTGGACACTGATCATCTGCCTTAGAATATACACAGTCTAAGGACTCGGCGAGAGACTGCTCCACTATAGAAGGATTCGTGTGTCCCATGTCCTCCCTCTTTCTGACCATGTAGTCTACCGCTTGCCTTTCAATGCTGATAGTTTGCTGGGACAGCTCTCAGAACTCAGGAAAGTATCTCCTGGTTTCCTGTAATTAGCATGAAGAATATCACATGGGGAGAGCAGCATGAAGAGACTCTTAGGTAGAATATGGGGCACAGAGTTTTGGTGGCTGCTCTGGCTGCTCTACCATCCTGGGAGCACAGCAGTGTGGTTGCCAATTGGGAAGTGTTGGCTTGTTTTCTTCCCTGATGAGCTGTGATGGTCCAGTTGCTAGAATCCTCCACCTCTGAGTTCTAGGGATGGGGTAGGAGTCAAGTCAAAGGTTTGGGGAGGGGGTTGGTGTCCACTCCCCACCTTTTAGCTGTCGGTAGATGAACGTCTTCATTTCCTGTTAAAATTCTTTTTGATTCCTAACTGACATAAAAACAAAAATCATACATAGTAAATGAGATATCATTTCAGTACATTATTAGGCAATGTTTAAGTTTGGTTAAATAAATCAGTCTACTCAGATGGTAAAACCCTGCACACTTTTAGTGATTTGAAGTGTGCAGTACGTCGCTGCTCTGCACTATAGTGGCTCACCGGAACTCTTGCTCACATCTAATTTAACTTGGAACTGCATCATTAAAGTATCAGATGCCTGAAAGAAGCCGTTTAGAAAGGATTTATTTTGACTCTTTGTTTGTGTGGCAGGAAAGGGATGTAGAAAGAGTGCCTTGGCACTGGAATAGCAGGGTGTGCAGTGCCTGGTCACATCCCTTTGGTAGTTAGGAATTACTGAGCTCACACCAGAACCAGACTGAGCTATAAAGACCCCTAAGCATTCTTCCTTTAGCCCAGTGCTTCTCAACCTTCCTAATGCTGCGACCTTTTAATACAGTTCCTTGTGCTGTGGTGACCTCCTACCATACAATTTTTTCATTTCTACTTTGTAACTGTAATTTGCTTCTGTTATGAATTGTAATATAAATATCTGATAGGCAGGATGTCTCTGTAGTGCCCAAAAGGGTTACAACCCACAGGTTGAGACCTGCTGCTTGGCCAGACCATCTCTTAAAGATTCCAAAGCTCCTAAAATAGTGCCACTAGCTGGAGACAGCTCTTCAAACACCTGAGCCTTTGGGGGACGTTTTCATTCAAACTCCACCTCTGCCAGCCTTCCTTCAATCCCCAGCCTTTGGAACCCACCATACAGTCTCAGCCTGTGTGGAAACATCTCTTAGATTCTACCGCAATATTGATTTATTAGTTCCAAAAAACTCCAGCTCTATCCAGGTTGTCACAAATGACAGAATTTATTCGTGGAAATAATATTTCATTAAGAATGCGTACTACATTTTCTTTCTATATCATCAGGTAATGGATACTTAGGTTGCTTCCATTTCTTGACTATTGTGAAGCAGTGTTGCATTAACATTGTGAGTGTAGATGTCTCTCTTATACTGAATTTGTTTACTTTGGCTGTGTAACTAGAACTAAACTGTTAAATCATTTGGTAGCTAAAGTTTTAATATTTTTGGAATTTCAACTCTGTTTTATAATATCTGTACTGGTTTACATTTCTACCAGCAGTGTGTAAGGGTTCCCTTTCTTTACACCACACCCTTCACACCCGGGGCCCCTCACCTTTTCCTGAGTGGTCATCCCCATTCACAGCCAACTCTGTTTAATACTTATATCCCCATGATAACTAGTATTGAGAATTTTTTCATTTACTTATTGCTCACTTGTGTATATTGTGTCAAGAAATACCTATTTAGGTCTTTTTTTTTATTTCTGAGTTCCATATGTGTTGCGGATATCAATCCTCTGTCATATATATAGACTGAGAATATTCTAAGTCTTTGTAAGTTTCCCACTCTGTAAGTTGTAGTTAAAATCTGTATTTGCTTCACTAGAAAATTTGTTGTTTCATACTGATAAGATTAACTATACAATAAAAAGATCTAGTTAAATATATAATGTGTTTCTTTCTGAAATCCACATAGTGCTGCAGTAGAGAGGGGAAAAGGGCACATGTGTGTGTGTTGGGGCCGGGGAAGGTTGTTACATGTGCCATATGCAATTGTATAATAATTCTCTAAGATAGATTTTTAAGCACCATGTATTTGAAAAATCTTTCTATTCTTCATATAATCTATGATTATAATAGATATTTTAATATTTGATTAGTTTGTAGTATATTAAATTGAAAGAAAAAAATTAACATTATTAAAAGTTTCCCATTTGTTACATTCTCTTAGTCAAGTATTTTAAGCAGTATTGAGAAAATTCTTACAATCATCAATTCAAGTTTCTTTTGTGGTTCTCCTAGACGTAATAAAGGAACAGAATCGAGAGCTGCGAGGCACACAGAGGGCTATAATCAGAGATCGAGCAGCCTTAGAAAAACAAGAGAAACAGCTGGTGAGTAGAACACTGAATTTCAGGAGAATTCTAAAATAAATTTAAAAAGTAGTTTTGAATAATTAACTCAGAAAAGGCTATGAACAAGAGGTAAGTGATTTACTTGTAAGAAAGTGTTTCATCCTTTGCTGAATTTTCTGCTTTTGTTATTGTGTCATTTGTTGGTTTTTATCAAAATTCTGTTTTCTGTTGATAAAGAATCCAATTATTTTATTTTGTAAAAATTATGAATGTCTAGAAATAAATATTTTTAAAACATATCTACCGTCTTGATTAACATTAAAAATAAAAGTAGTCATGGAAAATAAAAGAATAATAAATAATATCATAACAAATAGTTGTCTTACATGGTCTTTTAGGGATGATTGTTCCATGACAGTTTATTTTTAATTAGATGGATATGGCTCATCTCAAAATTTCCTTTATGCTATATTTTTAAATGCATGTTGCCCCGATCTTAAAGTTTTACTGAGATATGAGACATTCAATAAATTGTACATGTTTAAGTATACCATTGGTACTTTGTTTTAAGTATATTATATAAGTATATATTACTCTAGAGAAAACCATAAACGCAGGCATTGTTCCCGCAAAGTCCTGATGCCTTATGAAATCCCTCCTCTCTATTCTCACTGTCTCCCTCAATTCAGTGAGAATAGTACAGGGGTGCCTCAATTTGTCTTTCTAAATTGTATAAAGGTGAAATCACAACAAACATTTGTTTGTTTCTTTAAGTACAATTAATTTTGAGGTTAATTATTGCGTCCACATATATGATAGATATCATTCTGTTGTATGCATGTTTCCTAATTTTTCTGTTTGTTACTCAAGAGGACAAATGAGGTTTTCAGATTTTCCAGTAAGTGACATTTCTGTATGTATACAAATGAATTTTTTATTTATTTATTTATTTATTTATTTATTTTTATTGAGAAAAAGAAAAAAGTTTCCGCCTCCCCCCAGCCTCCCATTTCCCTCCCCCTCCTCCCACCCTTCTCCCCCTCCCCCCATTCCTCTCACCCTCCCTCTCCAGTCCAAAGATTAGTCAGGGTTCCCTTCCCTGTGGAAAGTCCAAGGTCCTCCCCCCTCCGTCCATGTCTAGGAAGGTGAACATCCAAACTGGCTAGGCTCCCACAAAGCCAGAACTTGAAGTAGGATCAAAATCCAGGGCCATTGTCCTTGGCTTCTCATCAGCCCCCATTGTTCGCCATGTTCAGAGAGTCCTGTTTTATCCCATGCTTCTTCTGTCACAGTCCAGCTGGCCTTGGTGAGCTCCCAATAGATCAGCCACACAGTCTCAGTGGTTGGGTGCACCCCTCGTGGTCCTGACTTCCTTGCTCATGTTCTCCCTCCTTCCGCTCCTCATTGGGAACTTGGGAGCTCAGTCCGGTGCTCCTGTGTGGGTCTCTGTGACTATCTCCATCCATCACCTGATGAAGGTTCTATGGTGATATGCAAGATAATCATCAGTATGGCTATAGGATAGAGTCATTTCAGGTTCCCTATCCTCAGCTGCCCAAGGAACAAACTGGGGACCTCGCCTTGGGTTCCTGGGAGCCGCTCTAGGTTCAAGTCTCTTGCCAACCCTAAGGTGACTCCCTTAACTAAAAATTGTGCTTCCGTGCCCCCCTATCCAACCTTCCTTTATCCCAATCCTCCTGTTTCCCCAAGTTTCCCTCATCCTCCCCTTCTCACTTTTCTCTCCCCTTCCCCCGATACTCCCATCCCCCCCCAAGATCCCAAAATTTCTCCCCGGCAATTTTGTCTACTTCCCTTAGTCAAGAGAATAATTATATGTTTTTCCTTGGGTTCACCTTCTAATTTAGCTTCTTTAGGTTCACCAATTATATACTCCGTGACCATTATTTATGGCTAGAAACCAATTATGAGTGAGTACATCCCATGTTCATCTTTTTGGGTCTGGGATACCTCACTCAGGATAGTGTTTTCTATTTCCATCCATTTGCATGCAAAATTCGAGAAGTCATTGTTTTTTACCGCAGCGTAGTACTCTAATGTGTATATATTCCACACTTTCTTCATCCATTCTTCCATTGAAGGGCATCTAGGTTGTTTCCAGGTTCTGGCTATTACAAATAATGCTGCTATGAACATAGTTGAACAGATGCTTTTGTCATGTGATAGGGCTTCTCTTGGGTATATTCCCAAGAGTGGTATTGCTGGGTCCAGGGGTAGGTTGATCCCGAATTTCCTGAGAAACCGAAACACTGATTTCCAAAGTGGTTGCAAAAGATTGCATTCCCACCAGCAATGTATGAGGGTACCCCTTCCTCCACAGCCTCTCCAGCAAAGGATATCATTGGTGTTTTTGATTTTAGCCATTCTGACAGGTGTAAGATGATATCTCAAAGTTGTTTTGATTTGCATCTCCCTAATCACTAAGGAGGTTGAGCATGACCTTAAGTGTCTTTTGGCCATTTGAACTTCTTCTGTTGAGAATTCTCTGTTCAGTTCAGTGCCCCATTTTTTAATTGGGTTAATTAGCATTTTGAAGTCTAGTTTCTTGAGTTCTCTATAAATTTTGGAGATCAGGCCTTTGTCTGTTGCAGGGTTGGTGAAGATCTTCTCCCAGTCAGTAGGTTGTCTTTCTGTCTTAGTGACAGTGTCTTTTGCTTTACAGAAGCTTCTCAGTTTTAGTAGGTCCCATTTATTCAATGCTTTAATGTCTGTGCTGCTGGGGTTATACATAGAAAGCGATCTCCTGTGCCCATTTGTTGTAGGGTGGTTCCCACTTTCTCTTCTATCAGGTTCAGTGTGTTCGGACTGATATTGAGGTCTTTGATCCATTTGGACTTGAGTTTTGTGCAAGGTGATAGATATGGGTCTATTTTCAATCTTCTACAGGTTGATATCCAGTTGTGCCAGCACCATTTGTTGAAGATGCTTTCTTTCCTCCATTGTATACTTTTAGCTCCTTTATCGAAAATGAGGTGATCATAGGTTTGTGGGTTAAAATTTGGGTCTTCTATGCGATTCCATTGATCGACTTCTCTGTTTTTATGCCAGTACCACACTGTTTTCATTACTGTAGCTCTGTAATAGAGTTTGAAGTCAGGGATGGTAATGCCTCCAGAAGATCCTTTATTGTATAGGATTGTTTTAGCTACCCTGGGTTTTTTGTTTTTCCATATGAAGTTGATTATTGTCCTTTCAAGATCTGTGAAGAATTTTGCTGGGATCTTGATGGGGATTGCATTGAATCTATAAATTGCCTTTGGTAGAATTGCCATTTTTACTATGTTGATCCTCCCAATCCAAGAGCAAGGGACGTCCTTCCATTTTCTGGTATTCTCTTCAATTTCTTTCTTCAATGCCTTAAAGTTCTTGTCAAATAGGTCTTTCACTTCCTTGGTTAGAGTTACCCCAAGATAGTTTATGCTGTTTGTGGCTATCATGAAAGGTGAAGTTTCTCTAATTTCCCTCTCTGCTTCCATATCCTTCATATATATGAGGGCGACTGATTTTTTGGAGTTGATCTTGTATCCTGCCACATTACTAAAGGTGTTTATCAGCTGTAGGAGTTCTTTGGTGGAGTTTTGGGGGTCACTTATGTACACTATCATATCATCTGCAAATAACGAAAGTTTAACTTCTTTTCCAATTCGAATCCCCTTGATCCCCTTATGTTGTCTTATTGCTATTGCTAGAACTTCAAGCACTATATTGAAGAGATATGGCGAGAGTGGGCAGCCTTGTCGTGTTCCTGAGTTTAGTGGGATGGCTTTGAGTTTCTCTCCGTTTAATTTGATGTTAGCTGTCGGCTTGCTGTATATAGCTTTTATTATATTTAGGTATGACCCTTGTATCCCTAATCTCTCCAAGACTTTTATCATAAAGGGATGTTGAATTTTGTCAAATGCTTTTTCAGCATCTAATGAAATGATCATATGGTTTTTTTCTTTCAGTTTATTTATATGATGAATTACATTGATAGATTTTCGTATGTTGAACCAGCCCTGCATCTCTGGGATAAAGCCTACTTGATCATAGTGGATAATTTTTTTAATGTGTTCTTGGATTCGGTTTGCCAGTATTTTGTTGAGGATTTTTGCGTCAATGTTCATGAGTGAGATTGGCCTGTAATTCTCTTTCCTGGTAGGGTCTTTGTGTGGTTTTGGTATCAGAGTAACTGTAGCTTCATAAAAGGAATTTGGTAATGACTCTTCTGCTTCTATATTGTGAAATACATTAAGGAGTATAGGTATTAGGTCTTCTTGGAAGTTCTGGTAGAATTCCGCATTGAAGCCGTCTGGTCCTGGGCTCTTTTTGGTAGGGAGGTTTCTGATAACAGATTCTAATTCTTCGCGACTAACAGGTCTATTTAGATTATTCACCTGGTCCTGGTTTAACTTTGGTAAATGGTATTTATCTAAAAAAGTGTCCATTTCTTTTACATTTTCCAGTTTTGTGGCATACAGGCTTTTGTAGTAGGATCTAATGATTCTCTGAATTTCCTCTGTGTCTGTGGTTATGTCCCCCTTTTCATTTCTGATCTTATTAATTAGTATATTCTCTCTCTGACGTTTAATTAGTTTGGATAGGGGTTTATCAATCTTGTTGATTTTCTCCAGGAACCAGCTTTTTGTTTCATTGATTCTTTGGATTGTTTTCTGCGTTTCTATTTTGTTGATTTCAGCCCTTAGTTTGATTATTTCCAGTCTTCTACTCCTCCTAGGTGAGTCTGCTTCTTTTTTTTCTAGAGCTTTCAGGTGGGCTGTTAAGTCTCCAATGTGTGCTTTCTCTGTTTTCCTTAAGTGGGCACTTAGTGCTATGAACTTTCCTCTCAGGACTGCTTTCATAGTGTCCCATAAGTTTGAGTATGTTGTTTCTTTATTTTCATTGAATTCAAGGAAGGCTTTAATTTCTCTCTTTATTTCTTCCTTGATCCAGGTGTGGTTCAATAGTTGACTGTTCAGTTTCCATGAGTTTGTAGGCTTTCTGAGGGTAGCATTGTTGTTGAACTCTAACTTTAATCCATGGTGATCTGATAAGACACATGTGGTTACCAATATTTTTTTGTATCTGTGGAAGTTTGCTTTGTTACCGAGTATGTGGTCAATTTTCGAGAAGGTTCCATGAGCTGCAGAGAAGAAGGTATATTCTTTCCTATTTGGGTGGAATATTCTATAGATGTCTGTTAAGTCCAATTGATTCATTACCTCCTTTAATTCTCTAATTTCTCTGTTAGGTTTCTGTCTGATTGACCTGTCCATTGGTGAGAGAGGAGTGTTGAAGTCTCCTACTATTAGTGTGTGCGGTTTGATGGCTGCTTTGAGTTTTAGTAATGTTTCTTTTACGTACGTGGGTGCTTTTAAATTAGGGGCATAGATATTTAGGATTGAGACTTCATCCTGTTGAATTGTTCCTGTTATGAGTATAAAATGTCCCTCTCCATCTCTTCTGATTGATTTAAGTTTGAAGTCAACTTTGTTAGAAATTAGTATGGCCACACCTGCTTGTTTCTTAGGTCCATTTGCTTGATAAGCCTTTTCCCAGCCCTTTACTCTGAGTAGGTGCCTGTCTTTGTGGTTGAGGTATGTTTCTTGTAAACAGCAGAATGTTGGATCCGGTTTTTGTATCCAATCTCTTAGCCTGTGCCTTTTTATAGGTGAGTTGAGCCCATTGACATTAAGTGATATTAATGACCAGTTGTTGTTAACTCCGGTCATTTTTTTAGTAGTAAAGTTTGTGTGTTTCCCTTCTTTGAGTTGTGCTGGTGAAGGGTCTCTAGATGTCTGAGTTATTGTGGTCATTGTTGGACTCCTTGGTTAGTGATTTTCCTTCTATTACTTTCTGTAGAGCTGGATTTGTGGCTACGTATTGTTTAAATTTGTTTTTATCTTGGAAAATTTTGTTTTCTCCATTTATAGTGAACGAAATCTTGGCTGGGTATAGTAGTCTGGGCTTGCATCCGTGATCTCTTAGTTTTTGTAGTACATCTATCCAGGACCTTCTGGCTTTCATGGTTTCCATAGAGAAGTCCGGTGTAAGTCTGATAGGTTTGCCTTTATAAGTAACTTGGCCTTTTTCCTTTGCGGCTCTTAATATTCTTTCTTTATTCTGAATGCTTTGTGTTTTGATTATTATATGGCGAGGAGATGTTTTTTTTTGATCCAGCCTATTTGGTGTTCTGTATGCTTCTTGGACCCTCATAGGTACCTCCTTCTTTAGGTTGGGAAAGTTTTCTTCTATAATTTTATTAAATATATTTTCTGGACCGTTGAGTTGCACTTCTTCTCCTTCTTCTACTCCAATTATTCTTAGGTTTGGTCTTTTTATTGTGTCCCATATTTCCTGAATGTTTTGCGATGAGAACTTGTTGGACTTGCTGTTTTCTTTGATCAGTGCGTTTATTTTCTCTATGTTATCTTCAGCATCTGAGATTCTTTCTTCTATCTCTTGTATTCTGCTGGTTATGCTTGTTTCTGTAGTCTCTATTCGTTTACCTAAATTTTCCATGTCCAGCCGGCCCTCTGATTGTGTTTTCTTCTTTGCTTCCATTTCAGTTTTCAAGTCTTGAACTGTTTCCATTATCTGTTTGATTGTTTTTCCTTGGTTTCCTAGGGTATCATTCACTGATTTATTCAATTCTTCAAACTTTCTGTTATACTTCTCATCCATTTCTACCAGGGCATTTTTTACATGCTGTTTAAGGGCGTCAATCACTTTCATAAAGTCAAATTTTTCTGCTTCTTCTTGGTTAAGGTATTCCTGTGCTCCTGATGTGAGGTCGCTGGGTTCTGGTGGTTTCATGTTGTTCTTCAGATTGCTGGGTGAATTCTTGCATTGGCGCCTGCCCATCTCTTCCTCCGAATGCTCCTCTATGGATCTTCTTTTACAGGATCAGGTCTCCTTGCCCACTGTTGTACCTTCCCAATGATGTCGCTCCCCAGTGATGGCTCTCCTAGTGCCCCAGTGATGACTCTCCTGGTGCCCGGATTGGTTCTCCGTGCTGCTTGGGTAGCTCGTAAACAAAGGGCCTGACTTGCTTGCTGCAGGCAGGCCGTCCAGATGGAACTTCTCAGCACCTAAACCTGGCCGCCTGGTGGCCCAAGCCTTAGTGTAGGAGCTTAAAATTGTTCTTGAGCATTGGTCCTAGCTTACACCAGGGCAGGGTTGGGGGGAGGGTGCTGGGGGGCTGAGTCGTGAGTAAGAAAGAAGGCCCTGCAGGAGGAGCAGGGGGAAGGGGGGTTGTGCTCTCCCCTGGGACAGACCGCCCCTGGATCACACACACTCACCCGTCCAGAAGGAATTCCACAGGGCCGCAGCTCAGGGGACAAAAGGAAGAAATGGCAGGCAGGGCGGGGTCCAGGAGAGCACACAGGAGCCAGGAGCACCCAGGCTGGAGGTGCTTGGCTCGCTTACAACAGGGCAGGGTTGGGGGGAGGGTGCTGGGGGCCTGAGTCGTGAGTAAGAAAGAAGGCCCTGCAGAAGGAGCAGGGGAAGGGGGGTTGTGCTCTCCTCTGGGACAGACAGCCCCTGGATCACACACACTCACCCGTCCAGAAGGAGTTCCACAGGCACAAATGAATTTTTGTGTGTTTTTATTTCTTCTAGTTAACTACTGAAAGTGGGTTGCATATTTAACCTTATTAGAAAGTGCTAAACAGTTTGCAAAGCATCTGTAATATTTTCTCTAAGCGTTGGCAGTGGATGCGTTGTAGCTCTTCCACAGCTAGAGTGCAGTCAGTTTGAACCATTCTGTGGAGGTAGTAGATGGTGACCCTAAATTGAATCTCCCTAGTCATTAGTGGTGCTGGGCTTCTATTTTAATGAGTCTAATTCCCATTTACAGATATTCTTTGCCAAAATGCCTGATTTTACTCATGTCCCATCATCAATTAGTTTTTAAAGTTTTATTTTTTAAATTTTGTGTGCATGTGAGCACACATGCACACGTGTATATGTGTGTGTGTGTGTGTGCAGGTACAGCCCCCCATCTACTGTGAGGTCAGAAGAGGGTGGGATTATTTTGTAGATAGAGCTACAACAGTTGTAATTCTACACACACACACACACACAGATGCTGGGAACCAACCAATCATGTAATGGGAACCAAGTGCCAGCAAGTGCTCATAGCTTCTGAGCCATCTCTCTTGCCCTTGCCGCCTTTCTTGATTGTTTTATCATAATAGCTGTTGTGCTTGGGTATGAGGGCCTCATTAGGAACATGCTTTGAAGATGTGCTCTGCAGGTTCTCAACCTTTTCTTTCATTTTCCTAAATGGCTTTTGATAAACAAAAGTTACTTATTATGATGAAGCCAATTACAATTTTCTCCTGTGGCTAATACTTATAATTTATTAAGTTTTTGCCTAATAAAATTCAATAGTAATTTCTCTTATGTTTTCTTCTAGATCACTTAAAAATAACCACTGCATTTTTTTTCTTTTCTTTTTTCTTCTTTTCTGTGAGAGCCTGGTTTCTCTGTTGCGCTAGATAGAGGGGTACTTTGTGTACTTGGAGATCTGTAGCCCACACATCACCTTGCCTTGCCTTATCTGTGGTGAGACAGATTTCAAGTGTGAGCGCTTCCTGCACTCTGCTGTGCCGATAGGACTGTGCTCAAGTCCAGGGCTGTGCTGCTGTTGTTACTGTTTGCACTCCTATTTCATAGAACACTTACAGTAAGAAAAAGCCTCACCATTCGCCTGGATGCTTCCCTTTTCTCAGAATCCTTTAGGGTATTTGACGTGTTTCATATTTACATGGGAACTTTAAAACAAACCTGTCACTTGTACAGAAATGACTAGATTGATTGGAGTTACATTAAATGTGTAAATTATTGGAAAGTATTAACATTTAACAATAAGTTTTACTGTCCACGAGTGTTTTTTATACATTTCTCTCTTCTGGAATGCATAGAGATGTGCCAAGTTTTTTATTTGTATCTTGAATCCTACAAGCTTCCTCAGCTTATTTATTCTTGTAGCCTTTTTATTTATTTATTTATTTATTAAAGATTACTGTCTCATCCCCACCACTGCCTCCCATTTCCCTCCCCCTCCCCCAATCAAGTCCCCCTCCCTCGTTAGCCCAAAGAGCAATCAGGGTCCCTGCCCTGTGGGAAGTCCAAGGACCACCCACCTCCATCCAGGTCTAGTAAGGTGAGCATCCAAACTGCCTAGGCTCCCACAAAGCCAGTACGTGCAGTAGGATCAGAAACCCATTGCCATTGTTCTTGAGTTCTCAGTAGTCCTCATTGTCCGCTATGTTCAGCGAGACCGGTTTTATCCCAGACTTTTTCATACCCAGGCCAGCTGGCCTTGGTGAGTTCCCGATAGAACATCCCCATTGTCTCAGTGTGTGGGTGCACCCCTCGCGGTCCTGAGTTCCTTGCTCGTGCTCTCTCTCCTTCTGTTCCTGATTTGGACCTTGAGATTGATCTTAGAGAAGCTAAATAAGAAGGAGAACCCAAAGAAAAACATATAGGCATCCTCCTGAATATTAACCTTCATCAGGCGATGAAAGGAGACAGAGACAGAGACCCACATTGGAGCACCGGACTGAAATCTCAAGGTCTTGTAGCCTTTTGTACATGTTAAGAGATTCCTACATGAGTGGATGATAGCATCATGAGGAAAGAAAGCTTTATTTCCTGTCTTGGAAACTTTTTTATAATATACTTTCTGACGATTTCTTACAATGTGGTTTGATTGTCTTCGCACATTTGTCTCCTAACTCCTCCCAGATTGCCCCTGCTTCAACCTCATGTCCCCTAGTAACCTACTTGTTGCACACTGTTGAGGTGTTTGGTGATATCTCATACCACCCACCTCCATCCCCCCAAGAGCTGAATCTGCTCTGTCTGCATCCACACTGTACACTGCCCACCCACTACCATTGGTTATCAGATGAGTCGCTGCAGTGTTTGTGGCCAAGTATTCTGTACTTCACTTTAAAACAGTCCCACATTGATAGTGACGATGCTGAGTGTTCAGGCACGGCAGAGGAAAGCTATTATTCCTTTCCTTAAAGGGAAGGCAGACATTTATACACACACACACGTGCACACACACACACACACACACACACACCTACACATATCATAGTACAGTATGGTTTGGCTTTGTCTGTACTTTCAGGCATCATTGGGATCTTGACATATTGCTGTTTACGAGAAAACAGCTATATTTGAAGCAGTCTGGCAGCCTGCTGAAGAGAAAGGTTGATATCTCTCTCTTGGGCACATTATGTACTTGACTTGTTCTCCTTTCTCTCATCAGTTCTGATCACCCTGTTGTGAAGCACACTTAACACATGTGTACACACTTAGGATTGACCAGATGGCTTCATGATTTAGTCCCTTTATCGTTATGAGATCATATTTTTTACTTCTGGCAATATATCTTGTTCTAAACTTTACTTGATCTGATATTAGTATAGCCATTCTAGATTTGTAGACTTTGATAAATATATAATGTGTTTTCCACTTTTTAAGACACCTTTGCTCTAATGTTTAAGATTTCTTCATGAGATAGCGTATACTTAGATTTGCTCTTATATATTCCAGAAGTTGCTTTTCTTGTTGGTATATAAGGTAGACCATTTGTTTCAGTGCTGTTATCTGTATTAATTTACTACCTCAATCTTTATTTTCTTTGTCTTACTGTTTTTTTTTTATTTTTTTTTTATTTTTTTTTAAATATTTATTTATTTATTATGTATACAATATTCTGTCTGTGTGTATGCCTGGAGGCCAGAAGAGGGCACCATACCCCATTACAGATGGTTGTGAGCCACCATGTGGTTGCTGGGAATTGAACTCAGGACCATTGAAAGAGCAGGCAATGCTCTTAACCTCTGAGCCATCTCTCCAGCCCCTTACTGTTTTTTTTAAACTATATTTGGATTTCCATTTTATATTTTCTCCTGGGCTGCAAACTCCTGTTTGATAAACTTGCTTTATATTCATGAATGAGGGTAACAGTTTTTTCTGTGTGAACATACGATATAGCCTCTCAAACATCCTTCCTCTCTATGACTTTGTGCCTACTAGCTACATTCTTCAAGATAAGCACTGAAGACTACCCTTGAAATATATTCCCTTATCTTTCTTGTCTTCTTAGGAATTAGAAATTAAGAAGATGGCCAAGATTGGTAATAAAGAAGCTTGCAGGGTTCTAGCTAAGCAGCTTGTCCATCTACGGAAACAGAAGACAAGAACTTTTGCAGTCAGCTCAAAAGTCACGTCAATGTCCACACAAACTAAAGTGATGAATTCCCAGATGAAGATGGCTGGTGCGATGTCTACCACTGCAAAGGTAACTTGAAGCTTTGGTGTTTTTTTATCAAGGATATATAAATATTGATATTCAAATTAGATTTCAAAGCACTTTCTGGTCATCTGTAGTACAAAAATCTTAGTTACTAATAAAATGGGTTATAATACTATGTAACCCAAGTGATTGGTTCTGGCTTAGTTATTGGTGTGTTACAAAGTAAGAACATTTACATTTTTCTACGATCACATGGAGTTTCAAAGTTTATATGGAGTTGACTTAGCATAGTGTTGTTGGTTTGTATTTTTCCAATAAATTGTCAGAAAATTTGGCTATTATTATTATTATTTCTGACTACTTTTATGGAATTATTTCCTCTTAATTCACTTTTGTAAATGTTCAGAACCACACATATGGATATTATAAATAGAAACTTTTGCATTTCAGGAATGCAAAATTTTATGTATATTATACACACACTGTGTGTGTGAGTGAGTGTAATTAGTACTTTAACTGTTGGTTTCAAGGACTCTGATCATTTCAGTCACTGAAAAATATATAAGAGCAAGTAGTTTGGATCTCCTCTGTAGTCTTACAGATGGACGGAACTAAAAGTCTGACTAATTTGGGCACAAGGTCATTTGAAGATCACATGGTAAGACTGGCAACTTTGCACCAGTGTTAAGGGGAACAAAGTACCTTGTAGTGTTCTGTAAATGATATGCTCAGAAATGATACCTAATGGGCTTTTGCCACATACAGATATCTGAATTAGAATTCTTAATTAAATATCATTTGGTCAGCAAGTGTTTGCTCAAGTACCAAATAGTTCAGATGAAATGGCTAAGCCAAGGCTTAACCTGCATGAATCTTGAGTCTCTTATAGGCAGCATACAGGAGATGTAGTGTGTGTAGGACTCTAACACTTTGCTCACACTCAGGTGACATTTCACTGAATAGTGTGACCTTATGCAAATTATTGAACCATCTGTGCCTTTGCTCTCCATTTGTAATAAGGGGAAAGGAGAGGAAGTACCACATGAAGGTCTTGTGTTGTTAATGTCACTTTAAGATTACTATGTGCAAACTGCTTAGAGCAGAGAGGAGCACTTATGAGGGACGAGCATGTGTGACAATCCTGTGCCAGGGTGTGTACTCCTTTAAACAGATAAAAGATCAGTATGCTGACAGAGCTGTCGTGGAGAATGAGTCTACCTTATTAAATGGATTTTCGTTGTTACCTTCCTCAGACAAGTTTCAGAATTTGACTTAACACTGGGTCAATCAGAAGGCTGTATTTGCTGTGACCGACTTTATAGACTACTCCATAGATGACTTTCACAACTAGGTAGCTAACATGACTCTTTTTATTTCTTAAAGACAATGCAAGCAGTTAACAAGAAAATGGATCCACAGAAGACACTACAAACAATGCAGAATTTCCAGAAGGAAAACATGAAAATGGAAATGACTGAAGAAATGAGTAAGTTTTAAAAAAGTATAGTTTTCTCCTCTTCTATTTATCCAACTTCATGTCCCAGCAGCCCGTGTTCACAGATGATGAAGTCAGAAGTGAAACCAGCATAATAGACAACCATGTAATGACTCGTAATTCTTTCAGTATTTTAACTGAAAGTGTGGGTGGGGGGGCATATAAATATCCTCTGCTTATGAACACACAGAGACAATGGCAACATGCTCAGGGCTTGCACAGCTCCAAACTGTGTGGTGTCCAAGTACTAGAAGGGAAAGTGGACATGTGTTCCACTGCCCAACCAAGAAGCTATCTCCAGTTGACAACCACCTGTAAAGGAAAAATTAATTTTCTCCAGTGGAGTCTCTGCTATAAAAAGGCAGGCCCTAGGCCCAGCAGGGAAAGGCCAACTCGAAATGAACTCAGGGCTAATTTTGGAGGGGTCTTGTCTTGTACTGCTTTGTCTAGGCATTGTTTTACCTTCCTAATCTCTTGATTATATGTAATAGTTTCTCATTTGTATTTTTATGAGTTTTGTGTTTGTACGTGTATGTCTGTGTGTGATTCTCATATGTTTTTCCTTTGTTTCTTTTCCCCACTGTTTATTAGTTTGTTGTGTTCTATTCTGACTTGTTTTTTGCTTGTTTTCTTTTAATTGGATTGTGTGTTTTTTAAAGAGAAAGACAGTGGAGTTATGGTGTGGGAAGTCCTGCATATGTGTTGCTTTTTTATTGGTTAATAAAGAAGCTGCCTTCAGCCAATGGCAGGGCAGACTATAGCCAGGCTGTAAGATTTTATATATATATATATATATATATATATATATAGAGAGAGAGAGAGAGAGAGAGAGAGAGAGAGAGAGAGAGAGTAGGTTTCAGTGAGAAACCGTGTAGCCATTAGAGGAGAAAGACACAAGCCACCAGTTGGAACCTTGCCAGTAGGCTATGTGCCTTTTGATGAAATATAAAATAATAGAAATGGGTTAATTTAAGATATAAGAGCTATCCAATAAGAAGTATGAGCTAATAGTGTTAAGAAGTGTTATAATTACTATAGTTTCTGAGTGGTTATTTCAGGTCTAGGTGGCTGGGAAATGAATGAGCGGTCACCAACAACAGAGTTAGATAGGTCTGGGAGGTATAAGGGAGACAAAATCATGATTAAACTATATTATATGAAAAAAATCTATTTTCAGTTAAAGATAATACTGTGCCATAATTGTATCAGAGAATGGTCTTAACCGTTTTTAATTGTACTGGAGTCTCGACACGGCTGTCCCACTGGAGACCTGTCCTGTGAGGAGAGACAGTGGGGCACCTGCCCGTGCTTTTATGTCACAAATCATAAATTTATATTCCAAACATACCGTGAAAGGACGGTGTTGGGTAAAGGAGTGGACTCCCCAGCTATGGTTACTGATGCTGCAGCGCGCTTCCCCCTGTGCTTTCCTGGAGAAGTGAGAGCACATGCAGCCACGACAGTCTAACATAAATATCCAGCTTTAGGATCAAGCTGAGAATGTGCTGCAGTTGCTGAGTCATGGTTGCCTAACATGTCTAAGGCCCTGGTTTCCTTCTCAGCATCAAAAAAATAAAAATAGTTTTAGTATATCACCTATTCTCAATATGTCTTTACTAAACCCTTCATTTTCATCAATAGGGTTAGTTTCAAATTTGCAATTTATTTGATAATCTTTCTTTGAAACTGAGTTTGTTTTACTAATTATAAACTTTTTGGCCTATTGCTCAGGCTTATTTCTAACTAGATCTTACAAATTAAATTAACCCATAACTCTTATCTGTGTTTAGCCACATGGCTTCGTAATTTTTCTCAGTAAGGCATTCTCATCTTTCTTCCTCTGCATCTGGCTAGCAACATCGTTTCTGCCTTTCCTCTTCCCAGAATTCTCCGAGTTTGATTGACCCACCTAGACTTCCTGCCTGGCTACTGGCCAATCAGTGTTTATTAAACCAATATGAGTGACATATCTTTACGGTGTACAAGAGTATTGTCCCACAGCAAAGGGATTTGATGCAGACATCCCATTTATGGCTGAGTGCTCTAAGTTCTCCTACTCCACATACTGTCTTGCAGTGGGTCTCTGTATTTGTTTGTATCTGCTGCAGGAGGGAATTTCTCTGATGATGCTGAGTTTCTCTGATGATAGCTGAGCAAGGATATAGCAGAATGTCACTAGGAGTCATTTTATTGAAACTTTTTTTTTTGTATAACACTAGTATTTGGTTTTGGTTTTATCCTAATTCCTTGGACTATCTTGTCTCAGGATTCAGGTCCTTGGTCACCCAAGCAGTGTGAGGCATGGGCCCATCTTGTGAAGTGGGCTGTAAGTCAAATCATATAGATTGGTTACTACCACAAGCTTTGTATGCTTTGTTGCTCAAACTTGTCCATATTCAAACTTTGGAACAAGGCCTGTGGGAAGTGTTTACATTTTTATCACATGCGTGCTGTTTTCTGATTGTGCTTCTGCAGTGCTCATACTCCGTCACTCTCTTACCTCTTCTGTAGAACTTGTTCATTTATGCCAGTGCTTCTCAACCTTGCTGATGCTGCAACCCTTTAATACAGGTGCTCATGTCGTGGTGACCCCTAACCGTAAATTATGTCCTTTCTACTTCATAATTGTAATTGTGCTGCTGTTATGAATTATAATGTAAATATGTAATACCTGAATGCTGCAAAAGGGTCTTTTGACCCCTTGAAAGTGGTCTTTGCCCTCAAAAGGGGTCATGACCCACAGTTTGAGATCTGCTAATTTAGACCTTCACAGACCTGGCCTGGCTTCTCGCCTGTCTCACTTTGTTACCGTTCAGGTTACACGCTGCTGAATTAATACTCCTGAAGCTTTTTTCTGGGGCTGCCTGACCAGATGTTTGGAGTGGGTTCTTGCTGACCACAGAATAACAAAAACAAAACAAAAAAAGAAAAAGAAAAAGAAAGGGAGAGAGAGAGAGAGAGAGAGAGAGAGAGAGAGAGAGAGAAGAAGGAAGGAAGGAAGGAAGGAAGGAAGGAAGGAAGGAAGGAAGGAA
>JABTXL010005929.1:112626-129380 GCA_025134845.1 Neodon shergylaensis | reverse complement strand
GAAGGAAGGAAGGAAGGAAGGAAGGAAGGAAGGAAGGAAGGAAGGAAGGAAGAACAGTACATACGAAAAATAAAGCAGTGTTTTATAAAGGTGTGATAGGCCAGTATGAATTCTGAGCCTCAGAAAGGCAAAGTGTCTTGCTCTAAAAGCTGATCAGAACAGAATACAAGGACTGAGATTCTAATTTGAATCTAATGTCCTAATATAGGTTTTTATTCCTTAGAGATAGTATTCTATGATATTCCATGTTTATCATAAGGTTTTTAGACCTTTCTAAGTTTACTTTTTACTGTTTAACAAGCCTCATTGTTAATCTCAGAACCAATTCCCATTGTTATTAATGTCAGGGCTGTCAAAAGCTAATGTGCAGAAGCAAACCAGGGATGGTGCTGAGATAACGGTTGAGTCTGACTTTCTTTCTGTGTTGAGCATAAGATCTATGATTACATATTAGATAAGATATCTCATGACATTGCTTGTCGTCTTATGTTGAAAGGAACATTAAGGTTGAAAATATTTGTACTGTGGTCCTGACCCAGATGGTCTACTGCTTCGTGTAAGATCCCTCAGGGAGATATAGCTCATAAGCCATGAAGCATAGGCTGTGAGCTATTGCAATAGTAAGCCAGGATATGCTAAGAACCCTGTAGCTACCTACTATTTAACTAACATGATGCCTTTACTCAGATTCTTTTCAATACATAATTTGGGTAGGAAAGGAAAGAAAGATTATGATATCAATAATAAACTTTCAGGGCTAAAGTGAATATTATTCTTAGAGCAAATTTCATAGAACATTTGGCCATATGTTTTATTAAAATATTCTACTGATGCCTTGAATGTTAGCATAAGAAATAATGTAGATAGTGTAAGTGGGTAGAAGACAGGTGATTTTCTCCTAGACATTAACAAACAGTTTGATTCTTGCAAATTTTTTCTTGGTTAGGTTTAACATCTCAGTGGATGCCATGTGGAATCATATTTAAAACTTATGAGCCTAGAGCTGTAACTGTCACTGAATTTTGTTTATTCAAGATCTAGTTTTGGTCATTTTTTTTTTTTCGAGACAGGGTTTCTCTGTGGCTTTGGAACCTGTCCTGGAACTAGCTCTGTAGACCAGGCTGGTCTCGAACTCACAGAGATCCGCCTGCCTCTGCCTCCCGAGTGCTGTCAAGATCTAGTTTTATAAATCACTTTATCCTTTTTTTTCTGGTGCTGAGCTTGAACCCAGAGCCTTGTGCATAGTGATCACAGTATTGCTGAGGTTTGTTTTACTACAGGATGCCATGTTAACAGTAGCATTGTTTCACATGACTTAGCTCAAAGGTATTTGTCAGTATAACTGATTAAAAGCTAAAACTTGAGTTTTGTCATTTGTTGGTTCTTCTAAATTTGCTTTTTAATCGTTAAAATATGTATGTATAGTTTGGTTATAGGTCGAAAATATAAACTTAACTTGTAATACATTTGAAAATAATTGCTTTGTTCCCCTTTCCTTTCCCTCCAAGTCAATGACACCCTTGATGACATCTTTGATGGCTCTGATGATGAAGAAGAAAGCCAGGACATTGTGAATCAAGTTCTTGATGAAATCGGAATTGAAATCTCTGGAAAGGTGAGAACAGCTTATTTCATAATGAGAATAGCTTTTGCCACTTTTGCCACTTTTGTCAGTGTTTTTTTTTTCTGTCCATTAATACTACCTGAATGCTTTCAATGCATGTCAGAAGAAGTGCGTCCTCTGTCCTCATTCAAATGCTTGCTAACCTTTTTGTTCTCTCATTTCTGTCTGATATAGATGGCCAAAGCTCCGTCAGCTGCCAGAAGCTTACCATCTGCCTCCACCTCTAAGGCTACAATCTCCGATGAGGAGATTGAACGACAACTCAAAGCTTTAGGGGTAGATTAAATGAAAAGCCATACTATTTCACTTTTTTGATCTAAAGTGGGTCCGTTGTAGATTCCTTTTACAAAACATATTCATTTTGCAAAAATGAGGACCATGAGTGAACAGTTGTTTCCTGACCCATGGCTATTTTGAATCTTTGCCAAAGAATAACAGTGATGCAAAAATGGGAACAGTTTGGGTTTTGAATCACGAAGGTCTGATGATGTGTGCAAAATGAGTTCTTTCTGCATCACATAGAGAAACAGTGTCAGTACTTAGTGCCGGGCGTGTTCTAAATCTTTTTACACTGAAATCAGAGTTCTTGTTAAATGCCGTTAGGCGCCAATGTAAAGAGCCTTGTAAAATATTAAAGGTGTATCGTTAATTCTGTATCTGTTGCTTGTCTTTTGTAGACAGTTCAGTTAGGACCACAGGCAGTGCAGCTGCCAAATTATTTTTAAACCATCTAAAGAAGAGTGCTATTTAAACATCTGTCTTTAAAACTGTCATGAGCTTTTACTTTTCTTCCATTTTCCCCCTTTGGGAGAACATTCTAGTTGGTAAGTTTATTACCTTTCAAAATGTGCTTGGCACCTGCCTTAAATAGCACAAACATATTGTGCACATCTTTAAATTATTTTAACTGGCAAAAAAAGAATTTCACTTTAAAATAAATTAAGTCTTAGAACAGTTACCCGAGCTGTCTTTTAAAGCTTACAAAAGCAAATTGGATATAATTAGCAAAGTGAAGGAAGATGCTGAATTAATAACATTTTATAGCAATGAAACCACACTTGTTCTTTCTTCCAAGAGCTGAGACTTTCTCCATATAAATTATGACTTAGTCTGTGTTGAATTTTGGTTGTATTAATATACACATTAAACCCTCTAAATTGAAGCCATTCTTCCAGATGAAGAACTGCTTCTATGACAATACTTGACCTAGATTTCTAAAGTAAAGGGTTTCGTTTTGTTTTGTTTTTGGTAAATAAATTGCAACTTTGTCAGAAATTACTGCCTAAAATGCATCATTGTGTTAGCAGTAATTTAAAAGTAAGTTAGCTATGTTATATAGAGGCCAAGAGAAAGGAAAGGCTGCCACAGAGTTAGAAGTAGAAGAGTTAGAATTAGCTTAGTTTTGAAGAATGATGTTGTAATATATGGATTCTGACACATCCCAACACAGAAAGTGTAGGAACTCCAATCAGTTTGACCTGGCTGATCCCGAGGGATGGACTTTTGGACTGTCGGATAACAAAGGCAGATACATACTGCCACTTTAGACATGGCACACATACACGCAAGGAACAGCAGCTCCCTCTGCCACCTGCTTCATCTTGTGTTCAGAGAGTAGGCCTCAGGACTGCTGGTCTTAAGTGCACAGTTTGCAGTATCCCTGAACTGGAATGGGTCTACACATCGTACTGTATCATCGGGTATTGCACCCATATCTGTTTTGGATGTACATAGTAATGCTGTCTAACCTGATTTACCTTCTTGTTTACATGTGGGAGCTTTGTGTTTTAAGATTATTTTGTCTTAAAAAACAAACTCAATAAAGATTTATTGCTCTTATCCAGTTTTCTTAACTCATTTACTTTGTTTTTGACTGCTGTTAAGACTAGAAACTGTATGTATTTAATAGTTTTAACAGAATAATTTTTGCTATTTTTCTGTAAGGAATTTTAGACTGCTGTGCTGCTTCAATTTTATAAAACAAGAGAAAATGTCTTTTTTTAAGATCTGAAAATTGTTACAGGATTAGTGTTTGCCAGTGGGGCAAGCCCAACAATTAGTAGATTTCAATGAAACGGACTTGATCATTCCTTTCCTGCAGTCTCCAAGAACCAAACATTAGAGTTATATTTTCAAATGTACAAGTATCAAATACTTGCTTCCATTTGAGTCAAATATGGATACTCAGATCTTTGGACCCAAAAATGATAGTGAAATTATTCTGACTTGACTGCATTAATAGATGTTTTTTGGGGGACACAATACAATCATAGTAAACCTATCGGTAACTTTATTTTTTTTTTTACTGAAATTAAGAGTTCACTTTAGAAATAGTGATTTTAGTTGGCTGAGCGCAAAAGAAGTCATTTATAAAATTTTTCCTTAGTACTAGTATTTGTTTAGCATGGGCTCGCCAGTGGAGAGGGAGTGGAGTAATACATTAGTGTCTCTGCGGCTAAAAGAGGTTCATCTGGTCATGGATGGTGAGACTTCAGAGTCCTAGCATGTCATGTAGTATGGGTGTGCTGTGGGTCTCCTTCCTCGGGGATCATCAGCCCCCAGTCTTTGAGAGTGGAGGGAAGCAGAAGTGAGGAACAGGGTTCATATAGCTGTGGAAACAATGAAGACAGCCCCTGGGAGACTTCAGCGAGACAACTCAACTCTATTCCAGAGTATGTAGAATATATGGGTAGCAGGGAACTATGCCAAGGGCTACACTGAAGGTAAATCAGGCATGGGGCCTAGAAACATCCAAATAAGGGTAGGTAGAGAGGAGGAAGCCTTTCTGGGGAGGAGGTCCTTCGTGTTTCAGAGCTTGGAAAAAACTGCCAAGCCAGGATAGACTGCAACCTGAAAGCAACAGTGCCTCTACAAATGAAGACGTTTGGTGTTGGGAAGCATCAAATGACCATGTTGTGTTACACAGACTGCAGTGGATGCTAGAAGGGAGTGCTTGGTAGACAGGGCTGGGTTAAAGTAGCTCAAAACTGAATGAAATGAACCAGAGGGGGGAGCCTAGCAGGCGGTGCCGTTGTTATTTGACTTTCATTTATATTTTATTCCCCTTTGAATGTCCAAAGAAACAGCCTTCCTTTGGTCAAATGCATGTTCCCCACAAGCCTAATTTCCACATTTCTGGCCTGTTTTTTGTGTACCTAATTTAAAACTGCACCCACTTAAGTTTCACAAGGTTTGTCAAGGTTGAAAAGAGACCTTTAATTTTCTCATTACAAAAAGATTTCTCGGCAGCAGAAAAAGCTGCATTTTCCAATTTTGTCTTTGTAGAAACTAAGTAAAATGACTCTTTTAACCTTAATTTCTTTAAAAGAAGTAAAAGAATCCTGGATTATGAAGCCTGAAGTTTATGAGGAACCAACACATTTCCTCTATTAGCCTTCAGACCTTGAAAGCACACTTTCCCATGCCCAAACTCTTGAAATGCTTCAAAAAGAAAAATAAAATATCCTTTCCACCACTAGAGATAGAAGGTATGTTCCTCTTGTTGTATGAGTGTGTTTTTCAGCCATTTCTGTTAGGTAATATTTAATGTTGTATGAGAGATGAACGGCTCTTTCCATTTTCATGATTTCCCCGCTGGATTCCTGGAGGCCTACACTGTTTGGCCCACAAGGACATAAAATAGAAAGTCTCTGGCTTAAGTCAGCCTTTGGTCTTTCTTCCCCAGAATCTGAACAGTCAATTGCAGTTGTCATTCTTTGATTACAGCTTAGGACTCTCTATATATTAGGCTTCTCTGCTTTACAGGTTAAAATCTAATTCAATATTAAATATGACTAGAAAATAGCCTCAAAATGCATTGATGCAAATGAGTGTACTGATGGTGTCCAAACTTGAAAAGATAACATTATAAACACATAGTTATGATCTAATCAGATATATTTGTTGTATAGATTATATTAAACATGACCATTTTGTATATGTTTAAAATACAGAAAAGCAACTGGTCTGGGTTTATATTGCATTGAATTTTGCTTCTTTTTAAGGTTTCAAAGTGCAGTGTGAGATTTTGCATGTGTATGTGTGCACATGTGCATGCAATGAGACTGCCACTTGCAAACTAATGTATGTTTTAAGTAGTTTAAGAAAATAGTAATTATCCAGAGAAACTTACATCTGAAAGACAGTTACTTGGAATTCTGGAGATGCAGCCAACACAGATTAGGTGGTGCACCTGTGCCTCAGTGCAGCTAATTTGTTTGGAGACATCTGTGTGTACTGAGGTATGCCCCTGGCCCCCTTTCCCTTTTCTTTTTAGGTACAGTCTTACAGTGTTGAATTCACTCTGTAGCCAGACAAACTTTGAATTTGTGATCCATGATGGTTATGATAGTGGCTGGGATTACAAGCTTGCTGGCACCAGGTCCAGTTTTAATACTGTGTGTGTCTTGTGTGTGTCTTGTGGGGGGGGGCGTGGAAGGAAGGAAGGGAGGAAAAAGTGATAAAACAAATGAATAAGCTTAAGAAAAATAAAAAATATATATGTAAAAGACACTGGATGGTATAATTTATTTAGTTAGTATGCTTAGCTGTTAAAGCCTCATCTAATTTCAACTCATGTTATACAGAATAGGTTAGATGAACATTGCCCGCAGACTAACATTGAAAATGCCGAAGTTGCTATTCTAGATTTGCATCACATTATAGATCACTTCTACTTACACGTTTTAAAGGAGTTCACTTTCAGATTCAATAAATACCTTCCTTGTTCTAATTCTGAGGATTGAAAAGTCACTATTTCCAACTTTTATTAATAATAAATCATGCTGTAACCATTCATACCAAAATTGACACATTGTTAAGGGACCTCAAGTGAATTTCTACACTGAGATATCAAAAATAACTTAGATTTTTCAAGTTGGCTGGCACCCTTCACATTTGTAACAGTTGTCCACTGTATGACCCATTCTTTAGCCCTGTTCATAGATTCCTACAATAAGCAGGTGTTTTTCTAGTCACCGGAGGAAAAAAACAGCAATAAGACAGGTAGCCTTGCCCTGTTACAGGTGACGGGTCTGGAATCCCTAAGTATATTTTTGTTTCTGAGTTTCAGTTGGGCTCAAGATTGAGCCCAGCATCGGAAACATCCGAGGGTTACTTTACCACTGAGCGTAAGTTTGGAGCTTTTGTTTTCTGCAGCAGAACGGCAGAAAGCTAATGTTTATGAAACATAGACATCATGCCTAAATGTTTCCGCAAATCTTTCAAAAAAACATTTCTTTAGGAGCCAGTCCTCAATATTAACTTTAAAGATACTCTGAAAATTATTTCTGAAGGCAAAGGTAAAATTCTTAGTCACCTTTGGTCCTTCAAACTTTTCTCAAAAAATCTTTAGGACTAGTGGCATGCCTAATATAAACCAATATACTTTTTCATTTTTAAATTTATTTTTATCATATATAAAGCTCATATATATATATATATATATATATATATATATATATATATATATACTAAAAGAGTCATGAGCCCACCTGGAAATAATGTTACAAATAGTTGTGAGCCAGAGGCAGAATGGATGAAGTATTGGGGGACGGTTTCCTAGCTCCTAGTGTCTTAGAATTAAAATGAACACTGAATTCTAAGAACAATTAAATATCTCAATTTACATCACTGAGTCCTTAAAAAATGCAATTTATTGATTTAATCTAGTTGAAACTAATCAAGTGAGTAACTCCTGATTTTGCTCGAAAACTGAAAGGAGTGGAAAACTGCTACCCAAATGGCTACCACACCCGAGTCTTATCGGCAGTCAAGATGCTCCTTCGAAATAGAGAATAGACTTTGGTTCAGACTGGTTTTCACCCGTTTTTCTCGTTGCCTTCGGTTGCAAAACCAAACTCTTACTACTTCTTTCTCGAGGTTTAGTTCTTCAGCCATACGCATGATCTCCTGAGAGGAAGGCTTGCTCTGCTGTCCAAAGTGCCTCTCCAGAGCATCCTTAGCTGCAATACTGGGGTGAGGAGGGTGGGGGGAGGTTGATTGGAGTCGGGGGAAGATAGAGTTTGGGAGGAAATTATGTCTCTTTCAATGAAGTTTTTTGAAAAATAAAATGAGGCTTACCTTTCTAAATATTACCCTGAAGAAGTAACTTATAAATTCTGGAAACACTCGTGAAAGACAAATCTGACTTTTTTTTTTACACAGAGGCATGTCTTATTCCAGATAGGCAAAAACAAAGAAACTCAGGTTCTCTCACATTATGCCACAAGAGGGCACCAAGTTCTTGACAAAAGCAAAGCAGTGTGGGTCTTTGGAAGCACAACTGCTCCCTGCCCACTCATCCCCTGCCCCAGCCATCCCCAGTGTTTATAACACAGGAAATGTGCAATTGACAAGCAGCCGAGATAAAACCTTCTGCGATTTCCCATTAGTGCCTCCCAGAAACAACAGTATAACTAAATTATACTTCAGGGTTGTCAGGAGAGCGGTCCTGATAGACCTTGGGCTGACACACTGGTGGATTCCTTTTCTTATTTTTAGTTAAGGTACTACAGGAGCAGAGAAAGAGCTTGTATCTTCAAGGCCATCAGTGAATTGTCTGGTTTCAATTTTTAGTCAAAGGTCTGTGTCAAGCCAGTGAATCAAGCAACACACTTTTGTTCATGAAATGTATAATAGATACCACCTTTGTTTCTCATGAATTTGGGCTTTGAAACATTTTCTGTTTCTCCGATTATTTCTATTCCTCCCACGTTGTTGCTTTTACACTACACTTTGATGCTGATTCCATGTGAACACTATTTTTTTTTCTCTAGCAAATTTACTATCTCAAAGGAATACCTACCTGATAGTTGTTCTTCGTTTCCTTTTCCTCTCATTCGCTCCCACTTTTTCATTGTACAAAGCTGGAATATGGAAAAGAGATGACAAAAACAGAAAGTAAGTTTAAACTAGCATTTGGGATTTCAATTTTCTATATAAAATAATGCAAAGTACGATTGTCGTGGATTTCTGTCTTAAATGTAAGCTAGCATTTTATATTGCATTCTATAGAAAAAGTATTAAAGCAAAGTAAATGTAAATATGATTGTTTACAAACCCCATGTTCATTTTCAATTAAAACATTCATTGTAAATGCTTTGAGTCTTACTCCTTTTTTATTTCAATTACATGTATATGAGTGTGTTTGTATGTAGGTATGGGTATATGAGTACAGGTGCCTGTGGAGGCCAGCAGAGGACATCAGATCCCTGGGAGCCAGAATTGCAGGTGGTATGAGCTGCAGGATGGGGTTGCTGGGAACGTAACTCCAATTCTCTGCCAGAGCAGTGTGCTCTGGATACCTGATCTCCTCATGCCAAAGTACCTAGTTCTTTCTCAAGTCTTGCCACTATTACACATCAATTATATTCTCTCTGTGTGTGTTAGAATATCAAACTTTTATTTTTACGATGGTATTTACTTAACATACTGTTGTGAACACTAAGATCAGGCTGTAAAAGTAGCTCTTATAAGTTACCCCTCGATAACAAAGTCCAGGAAATGTAGATGTTCAGGAATATCCAGTACTAAATTTATGCCAATGGTTTGATTTTTAGAAAGTTTCACCACACAGTGTGTCCTTTTCTAGGTAAATTTGTTTCTACACTTGCATCACACTGGTCTCTTCTCCCCCCACCTGTTCACTGAGATACTTATTTTTCATTTCAAAGAGACTAAAAAGCCCTCCACCCTCCTGCCTCAGCATACACCCTGCCCCCTGCCGCCCCTAACGGAAAGCCCTCCACCCTCCTGCCTCAGCATACACCCTGCCGCCCCTAGCGGTCCTTAGCAACTACACCACAGCCCAGGCTGCCCAGATTCGCCCAAGTACCTCCTACTTGCTCAGCTTCCTCCAGCCACTTGGATAATATTGCTTTCAGTTTGCATGCATTTTTGAAACTGAGCTGCAAGTTTTCAAATCGGCAGATGGTTGTTTGGCTGAATTCTGAGCCGTGCACAGCGGCCAGAGCTTCGCCTACGTTTGTCTGGGTGTATCCTGTGAAAAGGTGAGAGATAGCTTTATCTCCAGCTTAACCAGGAAGGTCAGGGTGCGTCCATCAGCACACGTGCTGAATCTTTGTGAATTATCCTTTAAAAACTCCATAGCCTTACAATTTAGAACTATTTAGATTTAGCATATAATTACAAGGTACACCAAAATGTTTCTCTAGTTGAGAAGTTACTTTTTCTTTTAAAGTCAAAAGGACTCGCATGTAAACATAATGGTAGTGAACAGATACCATGTGTGTGTCCAAATACTTGATAATGAACTTACAAATTCTTGGTCTTTTTATCATGATTATCAAATATGATACATGCTCAAAATATTTGACCCATCAAGTATAGTATACCAAATGTACAGTGTTAGATCAAGCACACTTTTATGTATGAAAAATTTTTTTTAGCAAAATATTGTTACACCAAATAAAACTAAGATTGAAGTTTATTTTGCCGAAAAATACTTCATTCAAAAGGCTGGCTATGGTCCCACATTTTACTCCTAACTCCACACACATTTACTATTTTATTGGGTAAAACATCTATTGCCCTGCAAAAGGTCTTTATTAATAGCCCTGAACATCTCTAGCATATAAGGTAAAATAAGCCATCAACGTATAATTTAAAATATCCATAGCAATATAAACATAACTGAAAATAAGTATGATAATGAAGTCCCCTGCTGCTTATTACATGTACTCAGTACATATTATTTCAGGGCCTAGGGCTATATACCTTATGTATAATATGACTGCATATGATGCACATCAATAAATGTCATTACAAATTACCTACGGCTCATTCCGCGAGTTCAGAGGTTTGAACTATCATTTCAGCCCATTTAAAAAAATACACTCTTTCATGAATTTGAACAATTAGTTGTTATGGTTACTCCATTTTTAAAATATTTTTCAATAGAAAAGGAACAGTGGCTTGGAATAGACAATTTACAGAAATGGAGACATAAATGATTACCAGACAGTAATGTGAATAACAATAGTTTAAAATGAAATTTAACATTTTCACTAAAACTACAGTGCCAGGCCACTTTGTCTTTTCAAATGTCCTGAAGACTAAGAGCACACTGATCCTTAGCCGCTGCATACTTATTTTATAGTATGGTCATTTGCTCTCTGTTGGAGACATAAGAGATATCTGTGATGGTAAAATTCTGTAAAGATGAGTTTGACAACATCTATCAAAATACATTAGTGTTTAAGCGATAATTTGACACGTGCATTTTCTGTTCATATATGAATATCGATGCAAAAATGCATTTATAGAGTTACTAATGTGGCGTTGCTTTCACCACTAAGAGACTAAAACCATGTAAGAGACCTAGATAAATAAACTCAGGTATTTATATTTATAAGGGGGTAGTCTACAGATTCATACATACCCTCAGGAAGTAAACTCTGAAAAAACTCTAAGCTCCCCAAAATTATCTGCATAAAAGAATATATACATTGCTTACAGATATGTGAGATAGCTCTAGAAAGATACCCAAGAAATGTGAAGGAAAAAAAGAGGGAGCAGATGATGGAATGTCTTTTACATTTTCATCGTTTCAAATCATATGATTGAAGTATCGATTCAAAATTTCAAGTAAAATATTTAATAAAGGGGTCACTTTAAAGTTAATCTTGAGGTAGGCTAAATATAAGGAAGCAGTATTAATTTAAAAATACATGCTTTCATCCTGTTAAGAATTTACAAGAAATTAAAGAATTTTGATGTGTTTTAGTTTTCCCAACTTGACTAGGTTAAAGGCACAGGAGACACAGAGATTGTGAAGCCTCTTGGACTTTCAAGCAGAGAGTAAAATATTTCCCAATAAAGAGTAAGATTTGCAAATAAAGTTGTTTGACCCATAGCAGTTAGCAAAGACATACCTAACTTAATTCTTCTCACTTTAAATTCGTTGGCAAATTGCTCAAGTTCCCGGATTTCTGGGGATTCCATGTCAATTGGCTCTTCAACCAGTTTACTTTTCCTCCTGAGTTCCTGCTTGAATTCAGAGGCTGTGGGGTCTTCGGCCAGGAGAGGCTGGTGCAGTGGAGGAAAGCCATGACTCAGGGTGTGGTCCGGAAACTTGTACAGACAGGGGGTTAGACCGCCTGTGGTTAAGGGAGAGCGAAGGACTGTTGGTGATTATATCTGTTTCTCTACAAGCAACACTCTGTTAGAACTCACTGTTGTCCATCACAACTATCGGTTTGTTTTCAATGAAGGACTTTGTAGTACAGCCCAGGTTGCCTTTGAGCTGTGCAATTCTGCTACCTCGACCACCCAGGTGCTCGGATTATGATTATGCGCAATGCCACATTGATTCAATCTTAATTTGTACACCTTATGCTATGCTCAGTTTCCTTAAGCAGGATCCAGAGTAGATTGTTAGCTGGCACAAGATTACCTTCCACCTCCCCCAGGGGAACAAAACCAAAGTTACAGTCAAAGGAGTAGGAGACAATTTGAAGTAGCTAAATTATTTTCTAGTTCTCTCTCAGAAAGGGTGCAAGGTTTCATTTTTTTTCTTGTAAAAGACATGTATTCCTGAGAGTCTGGGGCTCAGATCTAACCAGATTGCACGCCTTAATCTTTGTCATCTTAATAGTGACCTCTAGTGTTTGCTAAAACCAAGGCACAAAGTGTTTGGACTCCATGCTATACTGAGAAATCCTTGTAACTGAGAAATTAATATTATGATATTGTTTTGATAGTGAATGCTTAACCTCAATTAAAAAAATGAGCGTGTCTTTTAAATATGATAAAGACAGATAAAACTTAGAATACACAAATGTAGTTAAGTCGATTTAATGAGGCAGAGAAACAAAAGGTAAGTTTAGACCGTCTGTTAAAATATTGTGTGAAGCTTTCTTAAAAAGTAGACAATATGTTGGAAAATAAAGAAAGGCAAGAATAAAATGCAAAGGAAGAGACAGTTCTAGATGGGAAAGAGAGTTCTCCGTAGAGGGTGCAGTGCTGGCTTCCTGCACTGAGTATATGCTCTAGGAAGTAAGGATGCACTGAAAAATGCATACATTTCAGAGTTCTCTTGGAAAATAGATTCCACCTCAGTTCAGGATCCTAAATGACAAGGTGGAAAAGAAGAAACTTTTCAAGATATTCCGTTTCACTTTTTCTTTATTGACAAATTACTATTTTTATTATTGGAGATTTCACTTGTGCTTATATTAAATGTCATGTATAACCAAGTGTTGAATAATTTATTAGTCTCGTGAGTATATATAAACACTAAAAACCAAGTTTCAAAGAGTACATACAGTAATTATTCTCAGAAACATTAAAAATATATCAATACATCACAACTACATTCATGACTTAAAGAAACTAGTAATAATAAAATATGTAAACTTTCCAATAATATATAAATATTTAATAAGCAGTAGTGCAAATCAGCAAGTTTTTAGCTTATATTATTTATATAAGAATATTTAATAATAGAACTCAATTCTACTCAATAGGCAGAATATAAATTTTTAGTGAAAACTGAGCATATCAATCCTGGAAGGTTAAATTAAATAGTATGAAATAAATTCAACTTTAAATTCAGGTTTGATAATGGTTTAAGAAAAACTTTTTTTTCCTTTTTTGGTTTATTTAAATTTTTTGCATATGAAATTTTACTTGCATGTATGTGTATGTACCACATTTAATCCTGGTTCCTGTGGAGGTCGGAAGAGAGTGTCGGTTTCCCTGGAACTGGGGTCAGAGATGGTTGTGAATCACCACGTGGGTGCTGAGAACCACACTTCAGTCCTTTGCGAGAACATCAAATGCTACAAACCACAGAGCCATCTCTTCAACCCAAGAGAGAAACTACTTTTGTTGTTTTAAAAAAAAGTATTCTATTTTTAAGAGTTGTCCAGTTAAATTTCAGGATAGCCTTTTTAAAAAAAAATTATGTACACAGTGTTCTATCTTTCTGTACCGTAGGCCTGCAGGCCAGAAGAGGGCACCAGATATCATTACAGATGGTCGTGAGCTACCATGTGGTTACTGGGAATTGAACTCAGGACCTCTGGAAGAGCGGTCAGTGCTCTTAACCTCTAAGCCATCTCTCCAGTCCCGCCCCCCAGGATAGCCATTAATAAGAAATGATACTTATGCTAGCCATCCGGGTCTTTGCTTCCAGTCCTCATGCTCATCACAATCCTGCAGAAATGTAAGGCCTCTCTATAGGACATGTCTGTCTATTTCATGCTATCAAGTTCCTTTTCCATCTAAAACTAAATGAATTAGAAAGGAAAAGTTTATCTACCCCACAATTTACAATCTAGGAAGTCTCTGTATAAAGAAACCAGTAAGTTCCTTCCAGATAGTAGCTGCCTTAACTTTGCACAGTAGTCACATCAACTGGATTCAACCGACTTAGAAAAAAAACCACAACTTTATTTTCCAGTTCATACTCGGGTAACTCAAACAACTTTCTCTCAAAGCTTTCCTAAATTTAAACACATTAGGTCGCCTCTACTCTATCTCTTTCAGGCAGAACTGGAAGAATTTAAAAAGCGCATTAGCAGTGAGCCACTCCGGGGAAATCCGAGGGTCATTTTTCTTAGCACAAACACTCTCAGAAAGCCAATGCCTAGAAAAGTCATTGAAAGGAGTCAATGAAAAATGAGCAGGAAATCCCAAGTTGCAAGGTTTAGTGACCACAGTAAGCATGAAAACGTGACGTGGTGAAACTTGGAGCATCCATAAAGCATCCATGATTACATCTGTTGCATCATCATCTTCATAGAACTTGCCTTCCTGAGCACTACCCTAGAAGCTAGCATCACAATCAGACAGAATTTTCTTCCCAGCCTATGACTCGGTCTGTGGAGCATGGGGAACGGTGGTACTGTATGAATAACAAACTCCTTTTCAAATCTTTTCAAGGCTGGATTACTTTAGAACACAGTGAGCCATGCAGCAGAAATCTCAAAAATGTTTCTCAAAACACTGGTAAAGCAACACCACTGTTTGCCCAAAAGCTTGGAAATGCAGGAGTCCTCTCTATACCCCCCTAGTTTCTTACAATGCATACTGATCCACTTTGGCTTCTCTGAATTGTTCTGTATGTCTTTATGTGTGTCAGACGTGGTAGAAGACAGATAAATCTTTTACAACAGGCACGGTGGATAGAAGTAGAGATTGCCTTGCAAGCTATTGACTCAACCCTTCATGTTTGTGGCTGAGAACATCTCAGGCTAAGTGGTATTATAAGAACAAACAACGGAAGCACGGGGGCATGGAAATACATGTCTGCATCATAACTGTGCACAGGAACAAATAATGATATATTTCTACTTATTCTACCCTTTTTACATATACATTGACCAGCAAATCATGTTCAAATCTGACCATTTTCCCATTTTTTGAGGACTGTATATACTGTCTGCACCAGACATGGGTTCACAGTTCAGTTGACAAAATAAGTTTAATTGGCACACAGCCATTGTTATGTGTTTCCATCACAGCCCAGAACTGCTCTCCTGCCCCAAGAATGGTGAGGTAACTGAAGCAGAGAGAGCTTAGGCTGTTTCCAATCTAGCTCCTTACAGAAGAGGGCTGCAAAGCATCAAGAAGGAAAGGCACCTCAGGGGTGCTGGAAGGCCTTTCATGAGGAAAAGTCTTCAGAATGACTCTTCCTGGACAACCCTACCATCTTGGGACAAAAGAAAAGAAAACAGGAAGGGCGACAGAGAAAAGGGAAGGGAAGGGAAAGGATGGGGGAACGGAAAACAAAAGGCAAGAAGCTAAAGGGAAAGGCAAAAAGGATGAATCAAGAGATTTCTATGATCTTGTTAGGTTCCCTAACAGAAACGTTTCTTTTTCCTTTCCTCTTAAAATGTACTTTTAAAACAAGGACTTTCCCTCCACTTCAAGGCTTAACTGCTGTGCCACATTCCCAGAGGGGTCTTTGTTCTTTGCCATGAGACTGGTGTACCCAGTAACCACGGGACAATGAACAGAAGAGCCTCCATGCTTGCTTCCTAAACTTCGAGAACCAAAGCAAGCTAAGAGACTCAGGAGCCCAAGTGTTGAGCTTTTTATTTTGGACTGGAAGTTTGCTTCTCTTTGTGTTTTCTAGCAGGTTTGTGAAGAACATTTGTAATGCCCTCCTGTGGTTTATACTGCATACTGCTGATATTACATCTCAATACTAAGGAGTAGAGAAGAAGAAGCAAATGATCACGTCTATCTGAGGAGAGGAGATTACAAACCTGCTTCAATAGGAAACTGGAAGACGGGTCTCATTAGTTAATTGTGTACCTTTTTGCTGTTTCAAGTTCAGCCAGTCACTCTCTTTAGTGTGTTGGTTCCTGGACTGAGCAGCAGGCATTTCCTCTAAGGATTTAAATCTTCCTCACCAACCTGACAAAAGTCACAATAGCTTTTTCCTTCCTGTGAGCTAATTTTATAAAATATTAAAATGAAACCCTCAGACTATGGGTAATACAATAGCTATATTAAAATTCTCCACACCCCTCACAGGTACACAACACCAAACCTGCCCATAAGATGTGTCTGTGGATCTTGACGGAGAGGCTGACATTTCAGAAAATACAAATGACATGGCCAGGTTTCTATTGTCTGTTTTACACCATGCCTTCCTTGTTTTTGAATGGCTGTATTTTATGACCCAATTTGTGCAGCTTCCCTGGGAATGAAAGCATGAAAATTCAGATTGTCTAAGATTTAATCTGCGATGAAGTACATGCTAATGCTGAATCTATGTCAAGAACCAGGCATGCTGACAAATTATGAAGCATATAATATTTTAATGACATCCCTCTCAGAAATATTCAAATATAGTCTCTGTGCACCATGGTGAGATTTCATTTTAGTGATGAAATATAATTCAGTTTGAAGGCTACAATGATACCTCTAAATCTTGATATGACAATTGTATTCATGATGTCACTAAACCAAACTTTGGATATGGTAAATGTCTTTCATAAGTCTTTTCTCATGACTATGTTGAGATAAAAAAAGAAAAAGAAAGAAAGAAAGAAAGAAAGAAAGAAAGAAAGAAAGAAAGGAAGGAAGGAAGGAAGAAGAAAGAAAAAAAGAAAGAAAGAAAGAAAGAAAGAAAGAAAGAAAGAAAGAAAGAAAGAAA
>JABTXL010005929.1:96349-112616 GCA_025134845.1 Neodon shergylaensis | reverse complement strand
AAAGAAAGAAAGAAAGAAAGAAAGAAAGAAAGAAAGAAAGAAAGAAAGAAAATAGGCAGACAGACAGACAGATAGATAGATACTGAATGGGAGAGGGTGTGCAGAGTGTTGTCAGGTACCTCTAAATGGGACCCTGGCCTGCTGCCGCCAGTGCTAGGGCAGGCAACATTATAGAACTCTGAGGCTCTCTAGATTGTGGGCCACTTTATTAAGTACAAGGGATGTGCTACCTGAAGGAAGCAGGACAAGAGATAATTAGCCAATGGTCTGTGGCTGGTGTATGTGTGTGTGTAAGTATATAAATGTATGTAAATGTGTATATGTATGTGTTGATTGGTTTGGTTTTAATACTAACTCAAGTCAAAGGGCATAAGCCCTTTTTGAGGAAATAGGGAACTGAAGGTGCACAGAGATTGCTGGAAATCGCTGTGACAGAACTTTCCTCCAGCAGAGAGCAGCATGCGACCACATGCTTGTCACTTTCTGTTTAGACACTCAAGGTTCTGTGGAGCTAAAGAAAGTGTTCTACTTCCCCTCCGAGAGCTAACTGAGGATAGTTTGTTAATTCACAGCTGTTATTGTTCATCAGTGAGCTTGTTGTTCTTGTTGTTTATGAATACTGATTAATTAGACGGTTTATAGGTAATGAATTTTCAAAGAAAAAAATGCCTTGGCTTTAGATAGTCCCTAATTATTGAAAAGTAAAACCAGGTTGGAGAGACAGCTCAGGGGTTAAGAGCACTGGCTGCTTTTCCAGAGGACCTGCATTTGACTCCGGGCACCCACATGGCAGCTTACAGCTGATTATAATTCCAGTCCCAGGGGTTCTGAGAGCCTGTTCTGGCCTCTGTGAGCAATGCATGAAACTGACACACAGATACGTGCAAATAAAGCACCCATAAAAATAAAATGAAAAAAAAATTTTTAAGAAAGAAAAACCAAGGTTTATAGGCAATCATTAAAAACACAGCTCTTTGAAGGAGGTGGGTAAAGAGGTGGAGGGGAGTTTGAAAAAAGGAAAGAAAATGGTTAAAATTTGCTATATTAAAAACAAATTAAATAAAATATTTAAAAAAAATACCAGTCTTCATTTTAACATAATGGTTAATATGTTGATTTATTCAGAATGATGTCTGGCCAAATGTAGAAAAGGCTAATGTCCTCAATGTTTTATTTTGAAATCGTAATGCTTACTGAGAAATTAGAGATTAATGAACTAAATTACTTATTCCATTTATTTAGATATTCAAAATTCTAAGCATATCTCTATTTTTTCTCTGTATATAATTGCTTACTTGGAAGACAAACATGAGTATATTTTAGAAGATTTCCTTTATATTTGATACCTTTATCCCAAATTTCTGCTGTCTCTGCCTGTCTTTCTCCTCCCCACTCCTTCTTCTACTGCTAGGTCTTAGTTTTCTTTTCCTCCCGATGAGAGTTGTTTTCCAGCTGCAATAACAGATATAGACTACTAAAATATTTCCTTCAGCACAAACTAACAAAAGCCTGTGAACAATAATCCATATTTTTTTAACTGACTAAATTATTTTCTTTAGTCATGTCCACAAATTAAGTAAGAAATTTGCAGATGACTGGGTCTCATAGGACTGGTGTTCTCATTTCTAGGAAGCCAAGCTCTCAATGTATTTACACCGACACCAGGAAGTTGACATTGTACTTGAAAGAGGGTCCGCATCATGTCTCCTGAAAAGTGTGTCCCTTCACTACCTCAGTAAAGCTTCAGAAACAACGTAGCTTCGAAGAACCGCTGCAGCCTGAAATAGCCATTGCTAAAGTCCCTGAACAACAGGCTGAGTCTTCAGTTTGTATCTTATATTTATCTTTCTGGAATGGGTATACAAAGGCAGTTCTTTGACGAAGGTAATGCGCCATAAACCGTGGTCTCTGATGGAGTAGCCACTAGACAAACGAGAGTACTCGCCCCTGGAAATGGAGCTGATTTAGCAGAGAAAGCAAATTTTAAATTCTTATTTTAATTAATTTTCATTTAAGTAACCACATGGGTTCTACAATCCAGTATAGTATTGCTGAAGGGAATCCCACAAAGGCAATAAAAAGTGGCATCTCATAGTTTAACAGTAGTAAGCTAAAAGGCAAACAGACGACAGCAAAGCCATGCAAAGCTCGCACAAGAGTCAGAAACCCTGGACTTTCTGAGAGCCTCACAGGTCAGGGGACACTTCTGCAAGTGGCGGATCTACCACTAACTTCCAAGCCAAAGGACCAGAATTCCTGTTACAGTCTTGTCACCATTCTCTCTGGTCCAGAACCCAACAACATTTTTCCCCAATCAAGATCACACAGAAAGTTTTTTCTTACCTGCCATTACTCCATAGGTGGATGGCTGGTTTCCATAATGACAGGAAGGCACAGAATAATGAAGTCCCGTCGCTGTATTTCCCACAGTTGTCATCGAGAAATACGTGTGCAAACATTTAGGAGTTTGGATCAAAGACAAAATAGACGGGACTGGTAAGAAAATGTATGAGGATTCAAGACACATTCAACTCATTTCAAAATCACACATTTATGCGATTCTTAAATTATACACCAGTATGTGCTTTCTTCCTCACTGGCAATTTTCTAATGAGCAGATAATATCAGGCAAAAGTGGACCCAAGTAATGAGATTCTATATCATAAAACTAGACTTGTATGTTTTATGTTGAGGCTACAAGTATCTCACGAGGAGAGGTGGGAAGACAGTGAACCCCAGCTCTTTGAGATTTGAAAAATTCTGTGGGTTCCATCCAGTGGATATTGCACCACCATCATTGATAAGTAGCCCGAGCATCATTGCGTCCCACAGTATTATAAGGAGGGCGTCTCTGGAAGATAAATTACTGATTTCTTTTGCTAAAGAGAAAATGCCAGAGTAAGGATTTCCTTGTTTAGATACAATCATAAAAATATTGCCACTTTCAGGGTTTTGTGAAAACCTCATGACAGTGTTAAGCCCAATTATTATACGGCACTTGCAGGTTTTTTTCATGTGCACAATATATAGAAAACTTTTAATGATAAAGTCAGTCAAAAAATAAGTTCCTTTATTGCTGAAGGTTGTATATACACACAATTATATGAATAGATATATGCTTCCTGAAATTGGTGTGCCTTTATAAATAAGATATGAACTATAAAACATATATGAAGTTTTAAACACATATCACCATTTTAACAGCAGAAACGTTCAACAATAAAACTACTAGAAAAACTTTCCCCATGTATTTACTTCCTCATTATTCTCTCACAATCCTAAATAATTTATAATACAACAAAATAATATAATTAGGTTGTTATAATGAACATAACATTTTTTCAAATAAATAGCATATAGAGTATATAATTAGGAGTACATGATATAATAATTAATTAAATGAGGTCTTTTCATAGAATAAATACATTTTGTCTAAATATAGAACAACATTTTATTGTAAATATCTGCATAAAATTCTCATCTGTAACTGATATAGAGAGTTGTGAAATAATTTTACCATATAATGGTTACACAGATAATTTTAAGTATTCATTTTAAAATTTCAATTTATTTTAACCCTATATAATACCTAGGAGCTTTTATTAAAATAATTAGTTCTAATTTCTTATCTAACTACATGTACATATAACTTGATAGAAAAATTATAAATCATTAAAAATAATTAAAGGAAACGTTTACAAGTTTTATTTAAAATAATTATATGATGTTTCTTTTTTGATTTTAGGAAGTTGGATAAAATATAGGTTAATTTATTAAATGCTTTGTTATGTATTTTTAAATAAACCTATAGAACTTAAAGATACATCATTTTGCTACATCGTTATTTTAATCTCAAATTTTGATTTTCTACTGATCAAATATTGTTCCTATAGTCAATTAGAGAAACATAATATCATTTTTCTAATTCTCAACCTATAAAATGTATTAGTTTAAAAGTGTGGCTGTATTGTAATGATTTAGATTATTTATAGAACTGTTTATACGATTATTACAGGATTAAATTATTTTAGTATTGTATTTTCCATCAAATATGTTTCAGTACACTCTCAAAATTACCTTTTAAATTAAACTATGGGAATCTTTCATAGATTAAGTGATGTTGTCAGAGTCAAAATGTCTAGTCTCCTGATTCTTTAAAACCAGCCAAAGACAAATGAAAGAACTTCACAAATGTTTGGAAGCTGCCTAGTTGTCATAAGTTCTTTAATTGTTTTAAATCATAATACAAGCCCAAACTTTTATTTCTACAAATACAAAATTGTATTTCATTTCTCCATCTGAGTCAATTACATTTTAAACAGATGGAAGGTGAATACAGATTGCTATTATGTGGAAAAAATCAGTTACTTCAAGGGTCCAGCAATATGTAAATAGACTTTGAGACCATTTGTTATTGCATTAAGTGCAAATATATTAGCAAAAAACATTCGCTTGCTTGTGCCTAGTTTTGAGCCCCAATTTGTTTTATTTAGGAATATAACGACAAATTTAAAAGTTATTTCTAAAACTCAGTCTTGAGAAAGTTTAACTCTCTGAGCTCTAAATATTATCTTGCTTTCTTTTCTAAGTTTAATACTATGCATTTTAATGCAAGTTTAATAAAGCATTTAATTACTATATTCATTAAAGCTCACTTTGGTTTGTGTTGGAAATTTTTTGGTTTATTTTTAATCAGGCTTATGGTTGTTTAAAGATAGTAACAAATATAATTCAAAAATCAAATACATTTTTAATATAAAGTAGTAGTACCTATTTAACATTAAAGTATTGTAGAATATTTCATTTTGATCTTTATCCATAACCATCTCTATTAAAATAGTTTCCGAGAGTGAAAACGCTCAAGCTCATTATTTGCTATGTAGAAAAATAGTTCTTCAATTGTAGAGGGAACCAATAAATTCATACATGATTTTCCTTACTAATTTTTCTATATTCTTAGGCAACTTAATATTTAACTAAAGCAAACTTAAGGAGAGAAATGGAGCAGAGAAATTATTCCCCAGAAAGATTCATCGCATCAGTTCTGAAGGCTGTAGGCCCAGCGGTGGAAGTCAGTACCTGTAGACATCACGTTGTTGGCATGGTTGGAGACTGGGAGGCACTCAGCGGCACTGTGATGCATTATCAGAGGCAGAGCTGCAGAAGCATCAGAATTCAGAGGTATAAAGGTATCGGCCGAAGTGAAAGATTGGCAACTCATTCCCACAAGAGAGTAGAAAAATAAGACCCGCTGCTTGCCAGATCACTTTTATTACATTACTGTATCAAAGGGCCGATTCACCTGCATATATACATCAGGAAGGCTCTGAGGCACCAGGAGGGTGCGGGCGAGTATTTATACCGTGAAGAGATCCATTTATACATGTTAATAGCTTTTTCCCAGGAGTGTTGCTGTGTCAACTCGAACTGTCTTTCTTACCCAAGTATTATCTGTGCCCAAGGAAGAACCTGCTTGTGGGGTACAAATTGAGGGGATGGCAAAACCACAAACTTTATTTGCTATCTCTAATAAATGAGACCTTTGGGGAAGAATCAGAAACTTTGAAAAGGTTTTTCTCAAAGTTAATAAGTGACAATGAATTGAAAACTAGGTGTCTTTAGGTTTCTAATATAATAAAAGCCTTAAATATGAGATATTTTCCTTTTGCTTAACTTCTTAAATAACACTCAAAGTAGTATTAAACCAGGGAAATGCATACTATATAATTTTAACAAGTGGAGTACTTAGGGCTGAAAAATGATGGCTCGGTGGTCAAGGTGCTGACCACACAAGTCTGATGACATGAGTTCTGTACCTGAACCTGTGTAAAGGTGGAAAGAGAGGACCAACTCTACAGACTGTCCTCCAGCCTCTGCATGCATGGTGTGGCATGTAACTTCACACATATACATCATGTGTGCGTGCGTGCACACACACACACACACAAATGCAATACTAGCAACAATGTTTAAAGTAATGAAATGTTTAAGTTGACACTTTGGAAGGCATGGGAGAGGAAATAAGACAACTCATGTGCTGTTAGTTATAAGCTTAAATTCAACAGCGCATGTTTATGAAAAAATACAAGAACTATTCAAAGTTGTCCTGTGAGGATACAGTGGAAAGATTTTAACAATGTATAGTACTGTGCAGAGAAGACAAGCAGAAGTGACGCCAGCTTTCCCTTGATTTCAGTGTATTGATTAACAGCCCACAACCCTTCCTAGCTACTGACAGGATTCAGTGACGGTTTTCTACAGTTATGCCAGACAGACCTCCATCTCCACAAGTGATGTAGCGTGTACCCTTCATAAGTGGCTCTGAGCCACAGGCTAGGATTTGGGCCATTCTACTAAAGATGTGAGGTAACAGTGTTAGTACTGGATACAAACTTCACACACAGATATAGTGACAATTTATGAGAATGAAATGCATATACAATCGATTCTAACACAAGCATCAGCCTCCAGATATTCTGATAATTTATATAAATAGTATGTTGGATTTTGAATTACTGTGAAATACACCTGGAGGGAAAAATTTTTAAAAATCATGTCTAACTCAAAAGTTTCAGTCCATGGTCAGCTGGCCCCTGTTGCTTGGACTGGGGTTAAGCAGAGCATCCCCTGGGCCATAACATGTGATAGAGCAGGGTGTTCTCTCATTAAAAAAGGAAAGAGAGGGTCAATTATGAAAGGCTACAAGAAGCTCTTGAAGAGCATGTCCCAAAAGGTCTACTTCCTCTAACCAGGTCTCACTTTCTCAAATTTCTATCAACTCTAAAAACAATGCCCTAGTTAAGAACCCAGCCCATGGAGCCATTTCATATCCAAACCATAGCAATGAATGAATGTACTATTATTAATAGAATGCAAACAAGAATAATATAGAAATAGAAGTAATGGCAAGGGTTTGACAGTACTGAAATGAGGACCATATTGCATCAGTATCTGAATGCTTTTATTATGGTGTGTTTCAGATAGAATTGACTGCCCACGCTAAATTTATTATTAATGTTGACAACACTACAACTCCAATAATCATGGACACGTTGATTAGCAACCAGTAGGTATCTTGGACAAAAATTATTAAAGTGCCTAATATTAGAGATTGCCTGAAAAACAATTTTTAAACATGCAATATTTCTTAGTATGGATTTGAAGCACAATTAGTCTTTTCTAATTGGAGAAAGATTTTGGTAATCAAAATAATTTGTTACAATCTTTCAGAATTTGGATAATGTTCATTCTTTCCAGATGTGAAAAAGACAAGGATGGTTGAAAGTACTTACAGGGAGATCACACTAAGAAAATTTAAAATGATTTTTGAGGGTAAATGATGCTTCTAAAAGATTATACTGTTAATATAGTTATAAGGGTGTAAAAATCAATCTTAATCACTTTAATATCATTGCATATAGTCATGGGAATATACCTGTTGAAGCTGATCAACTTAATAATAACAAACAAGTACAATAAACTTTGCCTCCTTTGGAATATAAGTTACCTTAATAATTTTGATATCTAAAATTAAAAAGTTGCAGTATTAGACACAATTCATCAATAAAACAATTTTAAGTGTAAAACTCATGTTTTATACAATGTAACTTAGAATAGTTAAACTTTAGTAAAGCTGGGAAACAGGTATCTTCATTGCAGTCTTCTCATTTAATTCTATAAGCTCCTCAAGACTATTTCCCTCAGTGCCAGCATTCTTTGTCTAGAGTGGAGGCTTCTGGGAAACAGGTATCTTCATTGCAGTCTTCTCATTAAATTCTATAAGCTCCTCAAGACTATTTCCCTCAGTGCCAGCATTCTTTGTCTAGAGTGGACGCTTCTTCAGATGTCCTCCTGCTCAGCTTAACATATATAATTACTTTGTCCTTGTAGGCAGCCATGTTTGTGAGATTTCATGGGTGCTGCTCCTCTGACACTTTTAGGAAATATAATATTACAACTAATTCCTATTTCTAAGACTGGCAAACAATTTTAATGTTTTCACAGAACTTTGGATAGAAGTCACAGGTCAATACTAGTTGTCTTCCTCAATTTCTCTTTACATTATTTTTCAAGACACGATTTCTTACTGAAGAGAAATCTAGAATTCACAGATTGGCTAGAATGGCTGGTCAGCAAGCTGCTGAGATCCTTATCTCTCTGTCCCCATTGCTTGGCTCTGGAAGTACAAGAGCATGCTGCCTTTCCTGTTCCTTAGTTCTGGAACCACAAGGGTGTGCTGCCGTTCCTGGCTTTTGTCACTGAGTCACTTCCTCAGAATCAATTTGACCTTTATGGAGATGCTAAATTTTAACCATTTCTTATAGTTTTCCCTTCACATTTCTTTTCTGTTTTTCACTTTAGTAAATAATAATGCCATCCACAAATTTACCCAAAAATGTTTTCCCCTGGTATAATTTTAGAAAGTCCAAAGGAAGGCAAGACAGATTTCTGAGAAGTGGAATTACTGCATCTATGTTCATGAACACTTAAAGTTTTAAAACATTAGCAAAAATTTCAAATAATGACATAATTTTTGTTTCAAATATAGTAAAGAGATTAATTTAAAAATAAAGTTAGGGCATATGGAAAGCTCTAAAAAGAAGTAGAAAAGCACTGGTATCTCTCAGAATCTTCTGTCTACTTCCCTCTTTGTCTCACTGCTGTCTTGCTCAACAGAATAGCCTAGTTTAATTAGCGATCCTATGGCTTGTGTTTTCAAGCAGGCAAAGGAACCACCTACCACCTTGTAGTTTACATTTTTTGAGAGTTCTCTTGCTATCGTAGAGTGCTATTGTTCAGATCAGAAGCACTTTTGTGGCTCAGAAAGACCTACATTTGTACATGGATGAGTTTGCTTAGGAGATGTGCAGACACTTAGACAATGAAGGACACACTAGCATCTAGAAAAATAGCTATGGAATATGTCTAATGCAGAAACATGATCTAGTCTGAGATGCTTCATTGTACAACTGAGAATCGCCTTACATTCTCAGTAGTATTACAAAGTATGAATACTTATGCTGGATGGATCCGGTAAAACCATAGAATTTACGATCTTTCACATTTTTAATGGTTAACATACTATCTTCTTGGATTCATAGTGGCTATTTATGTCTATGATTTTGTTAACTGATTCTGCTCTATCTTTATAATTATTTGATTTTATTTTCCACTCACATTTGATTTTTAATTTTGAATATCAAACTCAGAGCCTCACACATGCTAACCATTTGATCTACTTCAGAGACACAATCTTAACCTTATGTCTTTTCAAATTGTTAAAACCAGAAATTTCCTTTGCCTTTGAAAACTTTTTCCAAGCTAACCATCTTCTATTTTTCTTATTTGTCTTTTGAACTTATGCTAGATATTGTGATAAATAATAATTTAGGCTTAAATATACTTTGTGTGCTTCTTAATAGCTCAGCACTTTAACTTCATCTGTTATTCAAAAGGTTTTGGTGTTATTTCAGAGACTCAAAGAGCTCTCCTTGGGAGGTTTAATTGGTGGTTCAGTGGTTATAGGTACATTCTGATCTTTCAGAGGACTGGCTTTATCTCCTAGCTCACAGCGATGTGTAACTCCAGTTCCAAGAAATCCAATGCCCTCTGTTAGCAACATCAGGCAACAGGAAAGCACATGATGCACATACATACACGCAAATACTCATATATAATACAAAAGTAAACATACATGTGAATATTTTATATTCCTTTCCCATCTGACGTTGTAGTCTCCACATACAGTTTAAGAAATAATATTCATCATAATATTTGGAGCAAGAGGCAGGAGGAGTAGGAGTCTCAGGCCAGCCTAATAGAAAGAATAAAAAATTCCTCTTGACATTTTAAAGTATCACTTTGTATTTGAGAGATAATTATACTTCAATTATGGTTTGAGAGCTCATTTTTAATTACTTAAACAGTAACAAAAATTGTAGCTCATCTTAAAAAACTAGTATCATCTAAATAAACAGTGCTGAGTAGGTGGTAGACATCATCTGTAGCATATAAAGGCCCCAGTTTTGGTCTCTAGCAGTGCGAATAGATACCAGATAGATGAGATATATAGATGATAGATAACTAACAATATGAGAGATAGATGATAGATAGAAAGATAGATTGATACAGATAGATGATAGATAGATGATATAGATAAATAGATGATAGAAAGATAGGTAGATAGATATAGATAGATGATAGATAGATATTCAAATTAAAACATACTAAGTTTTGAAATGTTGATCACATTTTTAAAGTGTAAGCTAAGAAGTAACTCTGTTAAAAATAATATTCAAAATTATTTATCTCTAGTTAATAATTAAGGTTTTTTCATATTTGTATGTACTAATTTTTCTTTTTTAGTTTCTTCTTATTATTCAGACTGGTTTTGAATCTTCTCATAGTTGTTGGGATTACAGATTAACCCAGTTTAATCTTTCCACATGTTTTCAGGATTTCATAATTATCTAGAATGCTCAGTACATCACTAGATTATGGAGCCAAAGTTCATTGGAGCCCCTGTATTGCCTTTCATGGAAAGATGGATAAGGAAATTTGAGGATTTCAGAGTCTCTTTACTAATAATGAGATCATAATTACTACCTCATATAGAATAATACCCTGTGTGTAATAAATGTTTAACCTTTGTTCACACTTACTAATCACAAAAGCTTTATAATAATCATGTATACTCACATAGTATGTATCTTGATATATTTTATCTCACTTGTCTTCACATTAATCTGATGAGGTAAATATCATTACAGTCTGCCTAACTGAGGCACAGAAGAGTAAATTCTTATCAAAAGTCATACATTCAGTACATAGTAATGCTGAGATAGGAATGCCAGACATTTGAACTCTGAGGACATGTACTACTGTTTTCTATTATATGTGAAGGGAATAGTTTGATCTTTACCGAAATAATGTTTTCTCTCTGTGTCTCTCTTTCTATCTCTGTCTCTCCCCATCTCTCTCTGTCCCTCTCCCTATCTCCCTCTGTCTCCCCCAGCTCAATTTTTGGCATATCTCATAGCTTCAGAAAGAAAGTTCAGCAAGTTAATTCTGTAAAGTATGTCATATTCTTGCATTTTTCAGCACCTTTTTCCTTATGCAATGTTATAATGTACAGAGCTATCTTACATGAGGGGAGACTATTTCTTGTGGGCAATAGACAGGCAATGAACAACAGTTCAATTTTATTTAAGAGATGTTCTATTGGTGCTAACAATTATTTGTGGAGAGTTGGAGTATAAAAAATGATGAAGAAGAAATAATGAAAACGTAGGAATTTGTTTTTTTATGAAAGTGAATCTTAATCTAAATTAATGTATTCAGTTAACCTAAGTGGCAGCAAAATGAAGTATTCACACAACTCATAACTTTTGAAAAGATGATGAATTTTACTCAGTGCCGTTTTTAATGGAAAAGATTAGACAGCCATATGGTTTCAAAGGGGACTATGTCACATGGGAAGCACTCGTTATTTAAACACATATCAGTCTTGTATGTCATCCGTAACTGTTTACTGATTGTGAAGAGAGCAATGAATATACATGTTATGTGGTTTATTTTTGCATAAGTTCTTTCATATCCTGAAATCAAGCTTTTTTTTATTGCCCAGGGAAGAGATAATGTCAAAGTTTTGCAATGGTGCAGAAGATGAATGTTCCCATAATGCTGTCTAAAGGGTAAGCTTGTAACTTACAGAAAATAAATGTCAAGGTAAGACACAGACTTAGGAATAATCCTTCCCCACAAGGGCCATATTCCGGCTGTACTATAGCTGGTGGGCAGATTTATCATTTGTCTCACTCACTTAAATTGATCCAGACTTGTCCAAACAACACACTGCTGTGCCTGTGTTAATTTAATTGGAGAACCTCTTTGTTCTGTTCATTACCTAGCATTAATGTGGGAGACATGGAAGTACATTTCAGAGTATATAAATCTTTCACAAGTGATATATTTACTACTTAGCTTCAATGGGGAGTAAGGTCTTTATTCTTTAAACTCATAATGTTAAGGAAAATAAAAGGAACAAACGATTATCTTCTTAGCAGCCTTACTGGGTAACACAAGGATATCATATGGTGGAGCAGGAGATGAAGGCAGAACGCAGCAAATGAGCCGATATTGTACTGAGCAAGTCCTTCCTCTTTGCGAGTCTGACTCCTTTTTCATTTAGGCATCTTTAAAGATGAAAGAAGCAGAATGTTCTACTTACTGCAACAAGATTATTTAATTAGAATCATCTGGCGATGGCTTAGTTCATGACACACGATAATCTAACATGGGGGCGATAGAGGGAGTTGAGGTAAACGGCTGCAAGATGGAGGGGAAAAGGTGTTTCATTTCCTCTGAATGAGATCAAAGGAAACATCCGACTCTGTGGAAAGCATCTTGTCTTGTTTTTAAGAGTGCCTGGCACATGTTAAACCAGAAAGTTCAGGTAACTATTAAACTTGTTGAAGTGAATGAAACACTCTAAAATGTCTGTGTAATAAGCAATGACTGCCTTAAAATAGCCATAAAAGTGAAGACAAGAAGACTTACCAGAAGGTCAGATCATGATGAAACATTAGAAGGCCTTCAGGAAACTGTCTCACACCATGTCCTGCATTGGAGCTTCTCTCAGGCTCTCTGCGTTTGTTCTTGTTATCTTCATGGGTTTTGTTGTTTGGTTTTGTTCATTCTGTTTTGTCTTTACTATTATATTAAACTGCAATTTATTCTGTTTGTTTTATTTTCTCCTTCCATTCAGGAATGTCATGGAAGAGTCACTGTTTATTAGAAAGATTTTATTCTTAGCATATGGAATACAGAATGAACAATTTAAGTGTTTTATAAATCCATATTATTTCAAATCATTTAGGAAAAGGCACATAGCTAAATATTAAACCAATGTATGATTTGAGTAATAAAACTATGTTATTTGATCAATATCACAATAGAAAAGGAAGCATAAGTTAGTGTAGTGAAATACACTGTTTCATGTTATCTACAATATTGCGAGTGCTGTTATTGGGATATAGGTATATGATACTTTTCAGTGACCTGTCAGAAAAAATGTTTTTTAAATAATGGCACAATGTTTTCTGAATTTAGTGTCAGATGTTTAGTGCTCACCGAACATCTACTCTGCTACTAGTCCTGTCAAGTGCTTTGCAATCTTATTGCATTCCAGGCTCCCCAAATTCATGTAATTTTGGTGACCTCCAACTGATATGCCAATCTCTCTCCCATAAATATGAGAAAATGTGGTTATATATGTTTCTTATAAAAATGTAAATATTCTGGCTTTTAGGTAAAAAAACCAATATGCTATTTTGTGATTTTTTATATGATCAAATATCCAAAACATTTGAATATTCTGATCTATACAAATTTTGAAACCCTTAATTTTTCCAAATATTTTGCTTATTTAGTGTAATGAATGTACAAGTTAGTGGTGGTTAACCTTAATTCAGGCTAATATTTTGAATTTATTTTTTGAGATTTCACATGAGTATTTTGTTTACATCATTCTCTCTCTCTCCATTTCCTCCCTCCAGTTTTTCCCATGTCTCTTCTACTCATTCACAAACATATGGCTTTTTATTTTTTAATTATAATTGTTTAACATACACACATATACACACACATACACACCCACACACAATTTTAGGATTGGCTAACCTACCAGGTAGTTTGTCTCTGGAGAAGACTGATTTTCCCCCTCCTAGCAATCACTAAATTACTAGCTTTTCTAGTAGATAAGACCCCTATGAATTCCCTCAACCATGTTGGCATGTCAACTAGTATTGTCATTTTTTTTTTAAGATTCTGTTTAGGCAATCATATTGTTGAGGTTGAGTATCGTTCTGAACAGGTGAGATTTGTAAGAAAATCATTCCTGATGTCCTAAACACCAACAATATTATATATATTGATGTGCATTTGTATGCCTATGCAAATGTGTGTGAAAGTGTGTGCATGCTTGAGATTAATTGCCATCTAGATATTCAAGTCCTCAACCAAATGTAAATATATTATTTCTAATGGAAGCCTAAACATTCAGTTATGAAATTTGAAAGATTCGATGACAGGTAAGTAAAATTAAAATTTGTATTGTAGAAATGCCAGTCTAATACTAAGATGATTCTGCAAATAAAAGTCACTGTTGTTACTTAACAGAAAGGACTTATCTGTAGGGCTAACACTCTTTTTCCCATGATTCTCAGAGAACATGTAGGATGTAAACAAAGTGCTTGTCAGAGATTAAAAATGAGGTTAGATAAACTCTGAATTTTAACTAAGGCTAGTTAACCTGTGTTAGATAACTGTATGTCCTGGAAAAAGTGTCGATAACACAACTAATGTCACTTTATAAAAAGTAACAGTGTCATGGTTGTGCGTAGGACACTGTAGATAAGTGTACCTTAAAAGTGGAATCTTTGTTTAATACTTTTTTGTGGTTGCTCGGAATTAAACCTAGGGCCTGTTATGCTAGCCAGCCACTCTACCACTGAGCTAAAGTGAGTTTTTATGAAGTCTGATAATGAAATGGAAATTGAATCCTGTTTAAAATAGTCACTCTGTGAACTAGAAATATTTTGATTCACATCTATGCTACCAAGATTATGATGGTTACTTTACTAATGAAAACCTGAATCAGCGATTTAGAAGTTCCAAATGATGAATGTTTGATATAACACTTTTTATAGGATATAAAATACAACTGCCATGAATTTGTGAAATACATGTCCCCTCCATAAGCACATGTCACCAGTGAGAGCACACACTGCTGTGCGTCTATTTCATCTTACTTTAACTCTACATATTTCCAAGGGCTTCAGTAGATTAGAGGTTGAGATGAAAGAAAAGAAAGATGACAAAAGATTAGGAAAAAGGAATTGAAATGTTGGAAACAATAAATTGGCCATACATTAAGGTAATGGAAAATTTAGTGACTAATGACGATTTCATGGAACATAAAAGGAGCAAATGTTCACAGTTCACATGTGCCATATGTCAAAGAAGAAGACACAGAAGCAGAAAATGATGAAGAATCTTGTTCACGTCTTCTTAAATTATTTTCCTAGCCTCTATTCAATTTGTAATTGTTTTCCATAATCTAGGGAGAAAAACTGGGATAAGAGTGGTGAAAGCAGAGAGAGAGAAAGAAAGAGCCCCCAGAATTAGGCAAGTTTGTAAAGTTAACTACAAAATCCTACTTTGAAAATGACTAGTAACAAGAACAGAAGTTCATCAGAGTTCACAAGGGCTTTGTAATATTTTAATTGCTCCTTTTATATTGAGGAATAGCAGAAAAATATTGAGAAATAATGACCAAGTGGAGATTAACATGTAAGCACCGAGCAAGCCCATTTCATTTATATTCATACCTGAACTTTGAGCATATACTTCTACTTAATGAATATTGATCTATGAGGCAGAAAACATCATCTGTTCAAACACAGTTGGTAGTTTAAGGTTTCCTTTTCCTATGAAACATCTTGCAAACGTACTGATTTCATCAACATATTCAAAGTCATACCCAGCAACTGGTAAAGGTCACTTGTAATACTCTGAAGCATAGGTCATAGTAGACAAGACTTTAACCTAAAAACATCATGTGAAAAGTTACTTTAATATTTTTTAAATAAGGTAGATTTTAATATTTCATATTTACAATTTTTTTATACTTTACTATAACTCAAAATTATTCATTCAAGTCTCAGTGCAATCATTTTTGTGGGAACAAGGTGTTGTAAAAATCTATACTAAAAACTCTCATTTAATAAAAGTATGATGACTTCTGGTTATGTACATACACAGATCTCAAAGGTGACAAGGATTATTCACTTAGTGGCAGATAGGATAGGGAAAGAGATACAGGGACGGAGACAGGACAAAATGCAGATCCCCAGATCTACCCCTCTAGTGATTCCCTACCAACTTGTTTCCAGAACCTCTCAAAATAGTGCCACCAGCTAGGAATCAACTCTTTAATATGTGGCCCTATGAGGGGAACTTCATATTCAAATAAAAAATTAGCACAACATCTGAACATATAGCAAGCAATACAGATGCATCAAAATGTACGTTAGCACACCTTGAACATGGAGAAGCTGAGTTGGTGCCTACATAGAATCCTCACCCCCATATTCTAGTGTCTTTGGTGAAGGAAGGTACTCTGCAGGCTACCCAAAAACAGGAATGCTGTTGTGAAACCCTGTTGAAATAAGAGCGGTGGGGCTGCGTCCCCAAACACCCCGGCCGC
>JABTXL010005929.1:44607-87133 GCA_025134845.1 Neodon shergylaensis | reverse complement strand
AAGGAAGGAAGGAAGGAAGGAAGGAAGGAAGGAAGGAAGGAAGGAAAGAAAGATCAAGTAGAAGTAATCAGTCACCTCTCCTGTGGTTCATTAAAGCATATGGTCGGCACTGAAGGACTGACCACCATTTGATGATAAAACATCATGTAAATATTTATTCTCTTTTTAAAAGAAATTATGTGAACAAAGTGGTCATGAATTTTAAAAAAAGCTAGGAGGGGTATATGGGAGGAAAAGAAAGGAGGATTATGTAATTGTATTAAAATCTCAAAAACAAAATAATTTAAAAAGAAATAATGTGGCCCATTTTCAGTAGAGAGCAAATAAAGCATTCTTGGATTACTCTTCACTAGGAAAGCTGGTAACAGCTGTCCTGCTTTTGAGTGGAGAGATTATTAAGTGGTTAAGAATGCTTGCTACTCTTGCAGAGCACCTGAGAACCCTACTCTCAGAACCGACATGGTGGCCCTGCAACTATCTGTACCACCACATCCAGAGGATCTGATGCCCTTTTCTAGATTCTGTAGGAACCAGGAATGCACGTGGTATGTAACCATGGAAAGTATTCATACACATAAAATAAAATTAATATTTTTTAAAATACCACTCTACTTTATAGAATATATAAGAATTTCAGAGTATTAAGATTTTGCTCCAGAAACTGCATTAAATTTGGTTTGCATTAGCACAACCCATGAAAATTTCAGAAAGTGTTCATGTCTCTGGTCTGTGATATAAACAGAAAATAAAATGCAGGTTGTCCTGGCAACCACCCCACAAGACAGTGCTATCTGGACTAGAAAAAGGCAATAAACAAATAGTGAGCCTCCGGAACACAAAGAGTCTTGTCTTTCCCCCAGAATTTAGTACATCAGGTAGACTAAAAGTTTCTATTGAAACACTCCACCTAATTCAAGTTATGAAAAGGATCAATCATGCAAAGCCTTAGCTGGGAATCCCTAGCCATTGGTCAAACTGATTTTTATTCAGAAAAGCATTCACCACAGGCATTTTCCACATCAAATATGTTTATATTTTATAAGCAGATTATTTTAAATAAATTTGAGACTGCTAATAACAAAAGCACATAAAAGTTAGCAATTAAAATTGAACATGAACTGGGGGAGACAGCTCAGTCAATAAAATTCTTGTTGCAGAAGTACAGGACCTAAGTAGACTCCCCAGAACTCACATTAAAAAGCAGGTATAGTAACACACATATGTAATCCCACACTTAGCAAGTAGAGACTCTTGGGGTCTACTGGCCAGCCAGCCAGGCCTAATTAGTTGTCCTAAGCAGGTTTTTTTCTTTTTGAGACTCTTTCTCTAGATGACAGATAGGTAGGGAATAGATGATAGACAGACAGATAGATAGATAGATAGATAGATAGATAGATAGATAGATAGATAGATAGATAGATAGATAAGAGACAAGACAGCTCCATGAGTGAAAATGCTTGCCATTGACACCTGACAGCTTGAGTTGATCTCCAGAACTCATGTAAAGGTGAGAGGAGAGAGCTGATTCTTCATGGTTCTCCTCTTACCTCCTTATGCACCCCACTCCCTACACATACCACACCCACAGGACAGCAAAGTTTAAAAAACCATGGTGGCAGCCCCTGGCCTCCACAAATGTGCGGGTGCACACATAGACATGTCCACACATGAACACAAAAGGGATGCAATAGAATATCACTAGACCAGGGGGAGTGAGAGGGAGGTAGGTGCTGCCTTGGCTTTTCAAGGCAGAGAAGGAGTAGGGATCATCACATGTTATGTGGGAAATAATCCAAGCGATGGCTTAACAGTGGTCCTTGTACAAGTGGGGTGAAGGGCAGAACAGAGGCCATTAAGGAGTCAGAACTGGGAAAGGGTGCTACACATGCCAAGAAAGCTGTATTCATATAAACTTTGCCTAGCTTGGAGGTGTATGTGTCTTGACACGTTTCTGTTTTTCTGTCTCAGGAAAAAGGCTCAAATTATGTGAAACATTTAGAGGAATAGGCTAAATGAGTGTTGGAGTCCGCCATTTACAGTTGATCCAGGGTCTTAAAACTTTTAGTTTCTCTGTTCACTAATATCCAGCTAGTCAATCTTATTTAAAAATCCTGTTTTTCAAAAAAGAAATACACTCATTAAACCACCTTAAAAAAATCCTGTTTTTCTAAGGTAGATTTTTGTTTCTTTTCAAATAATGCAACATGAAGTCATGGGCTCTGTAAAGTACACCAGTTCTTTCAGAATGGCTATTTTAATTTGTTATTTTAAAAGAAGCTAAATTTCCTTTAATTGTTTATAGTTTTTGTGGAGGAAGGCAAAAAGTTGGAAAAACAGAAATAAAGAAGTTTGCACTATGAATTACTGTTGAATACAGTACACAGTCATTGTTTACTCATCAGTAGACATAGAATAAGAACCTTAAATGAGTTTGGTATTTATTACTTTAAGAAAACGGAACTGCAGGAAAAACTTAGATTGATTTCAAACAACATATCAATGAAAATAGCATTCATTGTACATCAACTTGTTAACTCCAAGTAGAAATGATCACTATTACAAATACTTTCATCAAGTTCTCATGTACGGGAATATTTATTCAATTTTAATGTGAATTTTTGGTGTTTATGAATTGTCTTCATTCTAGTGTAATTATTTTTTAATTAAAACACTTTTGTAAAGAAAATTTTAAAAAATCAGTGTGCAGTAAGTTAGCTGAACTCAAAGCCTATTAAAAAGGCATTTCAAATTAAGCAAAGTAGCCTCTTGCATCCTGAATATGTCTTTTCTAGTGCCTCACATCCTGCTTTTAAAGCACTTTGCTTATCCTGGATCAACATTTACTTGCCAGCAGGTGGCACCATCACACACCTAAACCAGAAACCGCATTATTGATGAGGCCCTAAGCTTCTCTCAAAGACAAAGCCAGCTTTAGTTTCTTCACTAAAGCCTATAAATAAAAGACATCAAACTTTCATTCATGACTCCAGTTATTAATTATATGAGATGCAGTGAAATCTGTGTCGCTGGCTCTTCAGAAAATTTTAAGTCACGTAAACAAGCAACGGAATGGACAGCTATTGTGTTTCTAGGATCAATGAATGAAAGGCAGAGAACTGCGGAAAGTTTTACCATGTTCCTGGAATAGCCCTTAATGTGGAATTTGTTTAGAAGATTTCCTGATATATTTTCTGGTTAATAAGTAATTATACTCAGAAACAGGCAAGCGTAAAGAATCATCTAATGATCTGGGACTCCACTTGGTTTGGGTTATGTATACTCCCTCTTCTAATAATATGGTTGGCAGTACAGATCTTTCTCCAGACAGTCCACTGGTGCCTCAGGATCCTCAGGCTTTGGGCTACATGCCACTCTGAAGAATGGGTAAGTTTTTTTCTCTCCCAACAACTATTATACACAGGCAGTTTCTACTCAAATATATTGCCAGTATGTCCTGTAGGAAGAAAAGAGAGGCAATCCTGCATGAACTGGTTTGGGGGGCATGCCCAGTAAGGCACACGTGTTCCTCAAGTGAACTCGTATGGAGAATCCTTCATGTACCATCTGATGTCTATAGAACTATGTACAATTAAAACTAGATGCATTGGGGGTAGGGTCAAACTCAGAAGAAAAGATAATATTTGACCTAGTTTATCAATTATAATAGAGAACTGTCTCAGGGTTTCTATTGGTATGAAGAGACACCATGCCACAACAACTCTTATAAAGGAAGAACATTTAATTGGGGTGGCTTACATTTTCAGAATTTAGTTCATTATTATCACGGTGAGATACAGTGGTGTGCTGGCAGACATGGTGCTGGAGAAGTAGTGGAGAGTCCTACATCTTGACTCAAAGGGAACAGGAAGTGGTCTGTCTCAGTGGGTGTGGCTTGATCATATATGAGCCCTTAAAGCCCACCTCCACAATGACACAGTTCCTCCAATAAGACCACACCTATTCCAACAAGGTCACACCTCCTTATAGTGCCACTCGTCTTGGGGGCCATTTTTCAAACTACCACAAGACCTATCCAAACTCATGAATTATTTTTCTGTTCCTGTGATAAACATAATGTCCAAACGCATCTTTTAAAAGAAAATTTGTTTTGACTTAGGATTCCAGAGGGGAGGTTCACAATGACAGAGAGGGTGTGGCAACTTACATCTGGAACAGGAAGTTGAGAGAGTGTATCTTCAACCTTAAACACAAAAAAAGAGAGTGAATGGAAATCTGGGGGAGGCTATAATCTCCTCAGAGTCCAAAGCACTTCCTCTAGGAAGGCTATACCTCCCCATTATGACAACAACTGGGACCAACTGTTTAACTATTTAAGACTATGGGAGAAATTCCTCATTCGAACCATGAGATCCTCCTTCTTATAGACCCCATAAAAAGATTCCCCCTAGATAATTACGTAGTGCTTCCACTCATATGGCTTGCTCTCATGCAGTGTATTCTGATCTTTTCTATTGTTTTGCTTCAAATAAAAATTCTTTGCTATTCTGAAAACTTGTGTGGGCATTTATTTAAACTACTTCATTGTGAGCCCAGGATCCTGAAAACACCTGACCGTATCCCTGTTTATTGGAAACAAGTCCATGATGAAACTGCTTAGAATGATGAACTTATAATCACTGGTGAAAGATAATAATTTTGTTTTTAATAAAATTATGTTAATAACTTATTTGATTACTGTGTCTAAATATTGTTTTCTTATGCTCTTATTGAATGTCAAAGAAAACAACTTTATCCAATGAGAATGTCTACAATTTAGAACTTGATATTTATTACAGACATGTATAATAATTTAAACTACTGCTCACTGTATCAGTCAATAATGGTTCATACTAATTGAATTTTGTGGTCATTATTAACTGCTACATACTAAAATTTAGAGAGAACAGTCTGCTCAAGGCTGCCTTTCTGATGCTTGTGTCTTAACTATGTATACATTATGCAGTTGGCACATAATCAGAATAAATATTTAGGGGCAACACTTTCAGCTTCACTGAAGCATTTAACTTAACTGATTACACTTGGCATTTACAGATAATGAGGACTCCCTGGTTGTCAATTGCTCAGATGACTTTTCTCAATGGATGATGGTATAATTAAACATCAATTTCTGTTTCAGATGAGAAATCACCACAAACAATGGCCTACTTCAACTTGATAATTGTAAAAGAATTTAGAAAGGTTACAGAACATTAATACCCAAAAGCAGTAGGTATAAAAGAGGCAACTAATTATTTTTGTATTCATACCTTTTGTTTGTTATTAAATAGCAAATTATTTTTAAATGCAGTCTATTGTTGTGGAAGTCTGCTTGTTCATTTCCCTGCCACCCAGACTCCCAAAATAATCACACAGAAACTATATTATTTAAATCACTGCTTGACTTATTAGCCTTCGCTTCTTATTGGTTAACCCATTTCTATTATTTTATATTTTACCATGAGGCTCATGGCCTACTGACAAGGTTCCAACTGGCAGCTCAGGTCACGTTTTTTTCCCCCTCTGGCAGCTCTATGGCATCTGTCTCTGGTGGGGTACATGGCTTCTCACTGACTTTGCCTTCTTTCTCCCAGCATTCAGTTTAGTTTTCCTCCACCTAGCTAAGTTCTGCTTTGCTATAAGCCAAGGCAGGTTTTTTTATTCATTAACAAATAAAAGCAGCACATAGACAGAAGGACCTCCCACACCAATCTTTGATAAAGGCAAACTATGTGTTTATGGTTTTCTGTGTGTTCATTTTTTTAATTTTAAACAGGGTACATTTAAAAAACTAGCTTTGCCTACTGTTCCTTTTCTGGGAATCCACCTTAGGTTAAATTAGGACAAATGATTTGTCACTGTGAATCACGTTGTATGAACAAGGAATCTGTCCATACTCAAATCATCTTCTAGGTTGTTTTCCCAAGGCAAATTGGTAACAAAAATTCCACTGTCCAGTTTTTCTTGTAGGTATAGAGAGATCTTTCCTTGCTTAAGGGGAGCAAGTTGAATTAAGCAGACGTTCACTGACATGCTCCAGGCAAATGGGAACCATACATTGTCAGAATACTAGGAATGGGATAGGAATAAATGAAATATGTACTTATTATGGGCTACCAGCTGATGAATTCAGTATAGAATGACTGGACCACTGGTTTTCTTGAACACTGAAAATCAGAATTATGTGGTTGGTTGGGCACCAGGTTCAAATCGTATGTCAGTGGTGAATGTCAACGGAACACATGGAGCCAAATATTCTAGAATCATCTTTCCCATTCCTTATATAGCTTAGTCAGTTAGGAATGTACCACTAATGTACTACGCACTTGCTTTGTTCAGTCTTCCATTGCATGAATTTGCTGCCCTTCCAACAACTTAATTTCTGATGCTATCCTAAGGGAATACTTTGTCTGTGGTCGGGAAGCCTTATTTGTATACCTAAAGGACCACCAGACACGACCAGCGGGCAAAACTTTTCTTATTTTTTTATACAAGATTTAAAACCTTTTGTTATATTCCCAGTAATACAGAGACTTGCAACTGATTAATGTTCCCCCAATACAAGACAAAAGTTAGAAGAAAACTCAAAACCACAAAAAAACAAACAAACCAAACAAAATAAAATAGAAAAGAAAAAGAGAAAGAAGGATCCAGTGTGGTCTGTTGAGTCAGTTTACCCTTTAGTTCGTTCATCTTACTTGCAAGTGTTCACTGCCAAAAGTCATTGGTCTGACTTGAGGCCACTGACTTCTGGTTCACTATCAATAATGGGCTCTTGATGTGGGATTCGCCTCTGTGTGCCGTGAATACCATTGGTTAACAACGAAGCTGCTCTGGGCCTATTTGCAGTGCAGAATAGGGCAAGGGGGGAATTTCAAGCAGATAAAGGAGGAGAGAGTAGGCGGTGTATCTGAGCTGGAGAGGGTGTCTTACTCTCATCCACACCACTACACGGCAGACAAGTTGGGCAGGATTAGCTCTCCTCTCAGCTCAGTGTCCATTCACCTGCATCCCCAGCAACAGGGTCAGCTCTAGTCTATTACCCAGATAACGTGATGGCCTGTGTTGGGGGATGGAGTCATCTTTCCTGAGTGTGGAGTGGGGGTAGGGGGCAGCTCTCCCTTGAGGAGTGGGGGCAGCTTTCCTACTGCAATGTCCAACAAGGGGAAGGGCCAGCTAGCCCAGGGTTAGTGAAGGGTTCAGCTGGCTCGGTACAATATTGTTCCATTAACCCCATGGGCTAACACAGGTCACGGACATAATCAAAGACCTAGCTACAGCAGGACCACAGACCCACACACAGCCTTCAGCATCAGCTTGGTCTAGATGACAACATGGCCCCAGGTGACATTGCTGCCCACTCAAATCAGCTTCACCCCAGTGGTGGCTTGGATACCCCTTGGAAAACAACATAGATTGCAGCCTAGACCTTCAGTATCTCTGTGGCCTTTGGTGGCAACAAAGGTCAGGGACATCAGCACAGACAGACCTCGGCCCTGGTAGAACAATGGACCTCGAAACAGTCTTTGGCAACAGTCCAGTCTCAGATGTCTCCATGGTCACAGGTGGCAGCACAGGCCACTCTGATCACCATGACATCTACAGCAACATGGCCTTGGAATATCAACATGGCCCCAAGTGGCAGCCCAGACTACATACCTTCGCATGACCCTCAGTGGCAACAGGAGCCACAGATATCAACACAGGTCTCCTTAGCTTGTCAGGGCCTCAGACTAAGACTTGGCCCTTGACAATAGCAACACCTAGACATCACCTTGGACTTAGGTGGCTAGGAGGCCATTCATGTCATCCTGTTCCTCACCAACCTCACATCTTTCCAGCCTATGAACTCTCTCTCTTCCATTTCCCCACCTTGTACACACTCACCATAATAATGCCCAACTGCCTGGTGCCAGGGTTCCAGGTTGAGTTGCAGGTGGTGCTTGGTTGAATCCTACCTGCCCCAGCTGCAAGGTATGGCATGTTGCTTTTCTTCTCTTACATGCCCAGGCCTGGAAATCATGAGTGGCACATGAAGGATGGTACCCAACTGCCTGACATTCATGGTTGATTGTATCATCCCTCCATACAAAGATGTCTTGGGGGAGCTATCTCTGTCCTCAGCTGGCTCAAGCCTGGGAAGTGCTGAGTGGCTCCTGGTTGGTTGTGGCTTCCTGCTGTGTGATATTTTGATTGTGTTCTGACAAATAAGGTTGGCTTGGAGTAAGAGGGCAAAGCTAGCCACTAGCTGTCCTAAATTAACTATGGTGGTTTGGAGGGCTGTACTCCTATTAGCAGAAAGTTTAAACATTCTTGGGGTAGATGACAAGCACCTAGTATTTTATTGATAATGTCTTACTTTATGTCTTAAACGAGAGAATCACTTGTAACTTGTAATGAAACAGAGTGTGAGAAGATACTCTGAAATATATAAAAATATACACTAACCGACTAGGGCCTCAAATTATTGTTCTTTATTGCTGAATTTATTTTATTTTGAAATACATTTCTTCACTATTTAGTATGAATATGTTAAAATGTTCTTGGTTTTATTGTAAGATAAAATTTAGTAAGTGGTTTTATATATAATAAAATGTGTTCTTTTTATTTTTATTTCTATTTTATTTATATGGGTGTTTTGCCTGCACATATGTTGGTATACCATGTACATGCATGGTGTCTACAGAGACCAGATGAGGGCATCAAATTCCCTAGAACAGGAGTTACAGACAGTGGAGAGCAACTATGTGGGTACTGGGACTCGAACTCAGGTCCTCTGGAAGAACAGTCAGTGCTCTTAACTGCTGGTCACTTTTCCAGCCCTAATTAGGTATATTCTTGATTTCTGCATTATGTTCTATTCTTTCTAATTATTCCTCTATAGATTGAAATTTGCTTTAATGCTTGGTGAAAATGCTGCCTTGATATTTGTTTTTTTTTTTTTTGAAAACATAACTCAGTTTTTTCCTCATTTCTCTAGATTTCTTCAAATTATTTCCCAAAAGAATTTATCTTCTATTTATATTGACCAGTAGTTGGACTTTTCTTTGGGCCACCAACTCATAAAAAATGACACAGAGACTTATTATTAAGTATGAAAGCTCAGCCTATAGCTTAGGCTTATCTCACTAGCTCTTATAACTTAAATTAACCCATTTGTATTAACCTACGTTTTGCCTCTTGTCTGTTACCTCTCTTCCATGTTGCGCCTTCAGTTTCCTTTCCATATTCATTGGTAGCTCTCCTGTGCCTCGATTCATTTCCTCTCCCTCTCTCTGTCAGTAAGTCCTGTCTAACCTCTTTCTTGTTAGCTATTGGCCATTTAGCTCTTTATTAAGCCAATCAGAAGGTGCCTTGGCAAAGATCCATCTTCACAGAATACAAACACATTATTCCCACCATTGACCAATTAAATATGCTATGGATTAATAAGTTACTAATAATTCCATTTTGATGTGCCAAAATAATTGAAAATTTCTTTAAGCAAAATCTTTAGAAGTCTATGTTGTGAATTAAAACCTAGTTTTCTCCAACAGAGTCTCACTGGGGATACAAACCATTCTTAAGACCAGCTCAGTCTTATTATCACCTAGCAGTGGATGGTCAACACAAAAAGAACTCAATGGAACCTTTGGGAGTTTTTTTTTATCTCATGATATTTTGACAGGAATTTTTTAATCTTACCATTCCTTTGCATACATGACTTCCGAATTTATATTTTTATGGGATTCCAATGTATATGCAAATGTGTATCTCTGAGTCTACACGTATTTCTTATACAGTTTCTTTTGCTCTTCTTCATCTCTTGGTTTGTTTTCTCATATTCCAGTTTTTATTTTCTTTTTATTATTTAGATGCTTGATTTTTCTGAGATAGAAATGGTATGGACTTAAATGGGGAGATGTAGGATGATCTCAATGAAGTTGCAGGAGAGAAACTGTAATCAGAATATATTGTATGAAAAAAAATCTATTTTTATGAAAAGAAAAAGAGGAAAAAGAGAAAGATCTCATATTAATAATGATACAGTTGAAATCTTTAGAAAAATAATTAAATGATATTTTAAACTACTGGAGCTTTTATATTAACATTTATTTATTTAATTATACCCCTTTAGTTCATTAAGCCTGCCACTATGTTCAGATAACTCTTTTTTCCTACAAAATATAATTAATGTGTGGGTAAATCAGGAAGCTGATCATAACAACAGATAATACATTATATATAGTATATATATGTATATAATATATATACACCTCTATTTCTAAGGTAAAAATAACTCTGAAAATAATGTGTCATGTTACATAAATTTATCAGAGAATTTTACCATATAAATACTATTAAAATACTACATAGCTGATGTTCATTTCAGGTGAGTGTGGTCCTCAAAATAGTTCGCCATCACCTTGGGGTCATACCTTATGAAGAACTCAAGACTATCATTTTCTTCTCATTATCTCTCAGAGTTGAGAACTGGCTTCCAGCCATGGTCTTTCCAGGGCTGCGCATGTCTTATTACTCACTTTTACCCAGACTATAGTGTCTTTATAGGAAACATACAGTAATGCCGAGTAAATAACTGTTACCATCTGTTTTCTTCACTGATTCCTATAGCATTCAGCTGGATATTCATAAAATTTGCATTTAAAACCCAATGTGACAATATTTGGGGGAATTTTTATGTCCCCCAGTGCTATTTTCTTGCAGCAGTCTTGCTGTCCATTTTTACTCCTAACGTTTCTCTAGATGCAATAGAAAGGCAGGTCTTCAATTATAATAAAAGGTTCATTAAAACAAAAACCAGAAAGCTAAATTGGAAAAGGGCCCAACTGGCAGAGAACAGAGTCAATATTCACTTTCCTTACTTAATAGAAAATGTGAAAAGTACTTATTGACTTCGATATTGCATATAATTAATTCTATTGTGATTGGACATCAGCTGCTAGTTACTGAATCAATGATTTTTTTTTATTAATTTTTTATTGAGAAAAAAAAAAAAAACGTTTCCCCCGCCTCCCCGCCTCCCATTTCCCTCCCCCTCCTTCCACCCTTCTCCCCCTCCCCCCACTCCTCTCCCCCTCCCTCTCCAGTCCAAGGAGCAGTCAGGGTTCCCTGCCCTGTGGAAAGTCCAAGGTGCTCTCCCCTTCGTCCATGTCTAGGAAGGTGAACATCCAAACTGGCTAGGCTCCCACAAAGCCAGAACTTGAAGTAGGATCAAGACCCAGGGCCATTGTCCTTGGCTTCTCATCAGCCCCCATTGTTCGCCATGATCAGAGAGTCCGGTTTTATCCCATGCTTCTTCCATCTCATTCCATCTGGCCTTGGTGAGCTCCCAATAGATCAGTCACACTGTCTCAGTGGTTGGGTGCACCCCTCGTGTTCCTGACTTCCTCGCTCATGCTCTCCCTCCTTCCACTCCTCGATGGGAACTTGGGAGCTCAGTCCGGTGCTCCAGTGTGGGTCTCTGTGACTATCTCCGTCCATCCCCAGATGAAGGTTCTATGGTGATATGCAAGATATTCGTCAGCATTGCTATAGGATAGGGTCATTTCGGGTTCCCTATCCTCAGCTGCCCAAGGAACTAACTGGGGACCTCGCCTGGGGTTCCTGGGACCCACTCTAGGTTCAAGACTCTTGCCAACCCTAAGGTGGCTCCCTTAACTAAGAATTGTGCTTCTGTACTCCCCTATCCAACCTTCCTTTATCCCAATCAACCTGTTTCCCCTAGTTTCCCTCATCCTCCCCTTCTCCCTTTTCTCTCCCCATCCCCCGCTAATCCCATCCCACCCCACCCCCAAGATCCCAAATCTTCTACCCGGCAATTTTGTCTACTTCCCATAGCCAAGAGGATAATTATATGTTTTTCCTTGAGTTCGCCTTCTTATTTAGCTTCTTTAGGTTCACCAAATATATACTCCGTGACCATTATTTATGGCTAGAAACCAATTATGAGTGAGTACATCCCATGTTCATCTTTTTGGGCCTGGGTTACCTCACTCAGGATAGTGTTTTCTATTTCCATCCATTTGCCTGCAAAATTCGAGAAGTCATTGTTTTTTACCGCAGCGTAGTACTCTAATGTGTATATATTCCACACTTTCTTCATCCATTCTTCCATTGAAGGGCATCTAGGTTGTTTCCAGGTTCTGGCTATTACAAATAATACTGCTATGAACATAGTTGAACAAATGCTTTTGTCATGTGATAGGGCATCTCTTGGGTATATTCCCAAGAGTGGTATTGCTGGGTCCAGGGGTAGGTTGATCCCGAATTTCCTGAGAAACCGAAACACTGATTTCCAAAGTGGTTGCACAAGATTACATTCCCACCAGCAATGGATGAGGGTACCCCTTCCTCCACAGCCTCTCCAGCAAAGGCTATCATTGGTGTTTTTGATTTTAGCCATTCTGACAGGTGTAAGATGATATCTCAAAGTTGTTTTGATTTGCATCTCCCTAATCGCTAAGGAGGTTGAGCATGACCTTAAGTGTCTTTTGGCCATTTGAACTTCTTCTGTTGAGAATTCTCTGTTCAGTTCAGTGCCCCATTTTTTAATTGGGTTAATTAGCATTTTGAAGTCTAGTTTCTTGAGTTCTCTATAAATTTTGGAGATCAGACCTTTGTCTGTTGCAGTGTTGGTGAAGATCTTCTCCCAGTCAGTAGGTTGCCTTTTTGTCTTAGTGATAGTGTCCTTTGCTTTACAGAAGCTTCTCAGTTTTAGTAGGTCCCATTTATTCAATGCTGCCCTTAATGTCTGTGCTGCTGGGGTTATACATAGAAAGCGATCTCCTGTGCCCATTTGTTGTAGGGTGCTTCCCACTTTCTCTTCTATCAGGTTCAGTGTGTTCTGACTAATATTGAGGTCTTTGATCCATTTGGACTTGAGTTTTGTGCAAGGTGATAGATATGGGTCTATTTTCATTCTTCTACAGGTTGATATCCAGTTGTGCCAGCACCATTTGTTGAAGATGCTTTCTTTCCTCCATTGTATACTTTTAGCTCCTTTATCGAAAATGAGGTGATCATAGGTTTGTGGGTTAAAATTTGGGTCTTCTATGCGATTCCATTGATCAACTTCTCTGTTTTTATGCCAGTACCACACTGTTTTCATTACTGTAGCTCTGTAATAGAGTTTGAAGTCAGGGATGGTAATGCCTCCAGAAGATCCTTTATTGTATAGGATTGTTTTGGCTATCCTGGGTTTTTTGTTTTTCCATATAAAGTTGATTATTGTCCTTTCAAGATCTGTGAAGAATTTTGCTGGGATCTTGATGGGGATTGCATTGAATCTATAAATTGCCTTTGGTAGAATTGCCATTTTTACTATGTTGATCCTCCCAATCCAAGAGCAAGGGACGTCCTTCCATTTTCTAGTATACTCTTCAATTTCTTTCTTCAATGCCTTAAAGTTCTTTTAACAAACACAGGATTAACCACTATTGAAATCCTGTACAGAATGGCTTCACCCTGTCCTTCACATATTTGCCTCCTTTCTATCAGATTTTATTTAGGGACATTGGTGATATGATGATCAGTACTTACCAGCCAGTTTTCTGGGAAAAAGAAACCTTGATCTTCAGCATTTCCTAGTTGCTGAGGTGTGAGCACTCGAGGCAGAGCAGCTGTCTATCATGTTTTCTAAGGAGAGATGTACAACGTTAGCTCTCGGGATTCTGGATAAGCCTGTCTCCAAATACCCGCAGGTGTCTCTTTTCATTCTCACCTCTAGTGTATGTCACGTAGTGTGTGCATCTAGCAAATGACAGCCATTTTTTGAATAGTGTATGCTGCTGCTGGTGCTGCACTTTTGCCTTTGTCCACTCACAGTGGCTTGACAAGGTGGCCTGGAGAGTTTCAGCAGTAGTTCTGGAATCTAGGAGTCCAAAATCGAACTTAGACCTCTTGTCTGGCATAAAGACAAACAACTTACTGTGATGGCCCAAGACCTTTATTCTGTGTAGTCCCAAAGACCTGTGTCTCTTCCTGTCTCCGGGAGGATTCTAGTCCCCCTAGGATGAGGTTCATACTATCAATGCCCTTACTTAAGTATTCATTTAAGACGTCACCTCCAAATACAGTTACATTGGACATTAGGATTTTGACATCTAAATCTTGAGAAAAACAATTTTTTCCGTGGTATCCCAGAGCATCTTCTGATTGTACCCAATGTGCACACTATTTCTGAAGCCTGCCCATGCTAGATGCACACTACTTTGAATGCTAGTTTTTCCTAGTTAATTTTCTTAACGATATGAGCCACTGATAGACATGCTCAGATTTCAACTTCTCACTTTATCAAAGCTCATCTTAGTTACCGGAAGTCCTCAAAAAGGTATGTCCTGAATCATCCCAATGAAGAAAAGTTTTTACTGTTTCATGGAAAAAGCTTTTGTTCTTTCTTCTGATGTATATTTTTCTCTGACAAATAAAAGATCATATTTCAACAGTTCTAGCACAAAGATCTTCATTTGCTTTAACATCCTTTAAAAGTCTGCTTGTAAAGTTAAAGCCGAATAAAAGTGATGACTGCCATGCAAATTAAAATACTTTAATGACACATCACACCCTCAAATTAGGTTTTTATTCCACTAATCTGTAAGAATTTGTTATTTGAAGGATTCGAGAAATGGTTCTCATCAAAGACAACACATCACACATTGGGTAACTCACAACTACCATTAATTCCAAGTTTAGAAGATCTGATAACCACTTCTTGCTTCCTCTGGCAGTTCATTGACCTTCACAGACTGCCACACAGACACACACTTATATTCATAATTAAAAATAAAAATAAATCTAAAAAAATAAATTCTTCTTTAGTGTATTTTTTGGACATTGGCAATTTGGTAAATCACTTCTGTTCCAGTTACTTTTGTGGCAAGACACTATAGCCAAAATCAAGTGGGGGATAAAAAAGTTTACTTGACTTACAAACTCAAACAGAGCAGGAACCTGGAGGCAGAGGCTGATGAAGAGGCAATAGAGGATGCTGCTTACTGGCTTGTTCATCATGGCTTGCTCAGCCTGCTTTGTATGGAACCAAGGACCACCCAGCATAGGGATAGAACCACCCACAGTTACTATCACAATTGAAAAAGAGAAAAAAGGGGTCCTGGTTGGCTTCTTGGGGTGTTAAAATGTAGAGGAATGTGTCAGAAGGAAGTGGGCAGGTGGAGAAACGATGTTGTGATTTTGTACAGTGTTCCATCCAAATTTGCATCCCAGGGAAGATGGGTTGAGTAAAGACTGTAGAAAGGTGACAAACTCAGGGAAATGTCATTTAGTAATAAGTGACAGGGGATGCAGAGACCTCCTGGCAGAATTAAGCCTGACATGCACATGAACAGTGAAGGGGCAGGAGAGGAGTGCCAGAAGAACATGGAGACAAAACATTGACAATCATTGTATGTGAAAGATTTTGTGACTGTGTTTACATGATTATCAGTAGCCTGTAGAGTACCTTCCCACACAAAAGAGACTAGAATGTGGGGGCGAGGGCTCCATGTAGGCACCGGGTCAATTTCTCCATGTTCGTTAAGTTGTATGGTATTTCTCTTAGGCAATAGGGCCCACTGTCAGTTTATCTTAGCAACAGCATGGGTGGTATGGAGATTTCCCTGAGTACCCTTTGGCCAACAATTCAATGGAATGCACCCTAATCCTTAATCCTACCAAAAGAAGCCCCACCTACTACAAGACTCTGTACCCCTCATTTGCCAGACTCTGTACCCCTCATTACTAGAAGTCCTCATTAGGTTCACCTTCATAGATTCCAGGAAGTTTATACTGCACTAGGTTTCCACACACACCCCAAATAACCCAATTCCATCTCTTCTTGCAATATAAATTTTACAATATAAAATTTAAATTTTATAACATGGAAACTTATCACATATGCGTAATAATTTATTGAATCCATTACTGATTGATAACTGCTCATTTTTCTTAAGTTTGTGACAATACATTTGTTGAACTGAACTTTTTACTTGTTTTATGATTATATACTATTTTTATAGTTTTTGCTAGAACATAGATGTGTAATTCACCACTTGGAGGTGGTTACTGAGTTAACAATGTGCCTGGGATTTCATTTTGAAAGTAGTGAAACTAGAATTGCTTGAAATTTCATCACTTTTGTCCTTTTCCTCTCAATTCTAAGTGTTATTAGTATGATAGGCAGAAATGAAGTCTCCCTCATATACCTATGTCTTAGTCTTTAGAACTTCAGATTATATTTACATTGGAAAATCTACTGTTTGCATCTCATTGAGTTATGTATCCTTAGGATAGATACGATCCCGGATTATGTACATGGGTGTAATATAATCATCAGCATCTTTCTAAAGGGAAGAACAGAGGAGACCTCAGGAAAGGGGCCATCCCTCCCTAGTCAAGGATTCAGGCTGGCTCTAGACAGAGAAAAAAAGAAAAACAGTAAGAAGACAGATCTTGTCCCCCAGGCTCCAGAAACCCTGCTTGCTTGCTAACTGTGCCTCAGGAAACCATTCTGCAGCTACTCTACCCTAACAGCATGGTACCCTAAGGATCAGCATCCGAGCCACTAGAGCAGGAAGGTGATAAATGTGTGCCATTTTAAGCAGTTTAGCTCGTGGCAGTTTTTAGAGCAGTGACTGATACAATAAAGATTTAAAATATCATTTCCAGGGCAAAAAAAGACTACTTTAAAAATTAACACTAATTCAAGTGCATGAAACTGATCTCCACTCTGTTTGGTGAATATTTTTGTTTGTCTTATAGATCCAGTTACAAAGTAATTGCTCCTTTGGCATAAATTCGTGATTTATCATGCTATTATTGACATCCCTGTAGTTTGTCGCCATACCAAATTTTAAATACTGTACAACTACATGCTCCTTTCTCTTCTTCCCTTTTCCTTTCCCCCCTCCTCCTTTCTTCTTTCTCAATTTTTCCTTCCTTCCTTCCTTCCTTCCTTCCTTCCTTCCTTCCTTCCTTCCTTCCTTCTTTCCTTCTACCTTCCTTCCTCATTTTTCTGGAGTCAAGTGTGGCTTATTCTGTAGTAAGGTCTATTCTGAAATTCCTAAGCAGTTTCCTAATAAGCACATGCCACTTTGCTCAGTATCTAGTTTTTTTATTTGTTTGTTTAAGCCATAGTTTTTTCCATCCATAGCATGAGGATATAGCATCTTCAATTATTCTTATGGCTTTAGCCCTAAATCATTGCTGCTATGTCCCAAGTGCTTATATTATAGTTGAAACACACAGTAAGTGCCCAAAAATGTTGATTAAAGAAATGAATCTGTTGGCTTATAATTTATTTTGGACTCAAGATGTGAATATAGCACCAGGAGAGCCATCATTGGAGTGAGTTTGGGACCCGCGGCAGCAGCCAGGGACAGGGAACTCAGACTTTCCTCATCCTCCCTATACTTCCTGGGCTTCCTGCTGGGCCTATACTCCCAGCATACTGCCTCTCTCTTCCTACCCCACCCAGCTTGCATCCAGAACCCTCCCCCCTTTCTGCCTCCCTTCCCTCTTGGGGCTCTGGGGCCGAATCCCAAGGGCAACCTAGCAGGCGGGAGCTCCTTTGTTTCAATAGCCTGCCTGCAGCAAGCTAGGTAGGCACTTTGTTTACGAGCTACCCAACCAGCACAGAGATCTGATTTCGGCACCAGGAGAGACATCACTCAAGCACCCTGAGAGCCATCACTGGAGAGTGCCATCACTGGGAAGGTACATCAGTAGGCAAGGAGACCTGATCCTGTAAAAGAAGATACATAGGGAAGCATTCAGAGGAAGAGATGGGCAGGCGCCAATGCAAGAATTCACCCAACAATCTGAAGAACAACATGAAACCACCAGAACCCAGCGACCTCACAACAGGAGGACAGGAACACCTTAATCAAGAAGAAGTAGAAAAATTAACTTTATGAAAGTGATTGACGCCCTTAAACAGCATGTTTATATGCCCTTATAGAAATGGATGAGAAGTATAACAGAAAGTTTGAAGAATTGAATAAATCAGTGAATGATACCCTAGGAAACCAAGGAAAAACAATCAAACAGATAATGAAAACAGTTCAAGACTTAAAAACTGAAATGGAGGCAAAGAAGAAAACACAAACAGAGGGCCGGCTGGACATGGAAAATCTAGGTAAACAAATAGAGACTACAGAAACAAGCATAACCAGCAGAGTACAAGAGATAGAAGAAAGAATCTCAGATTCTGAAGATAACATAGAGAAAATAAACGCACTGATCAAAGAAAACAGCAAGTCCAACAAACTCTCATCACAAAAAATTCAGGAAATATGGGACACAATAAAAAGACCAAACCTAAGAATAATTGGAGTAGAAGAAGGAGAAGAAGTGCAGCTCAACAGTCCAGAAAATATATTTAATAAAATTATAGAAGAAAACTTTCCCAACCTAAAGAAAGATGTACCTATGAAGGCTCAAGAAGCATACAGAACACCGAATAGGCTGGATCAAAAAAAAATCCCCTCGCCATATAATAATCAAAACACAATACATACAGAATAAAGAAAGAATATTAAGAGCCACAAAGGAAAAAGGCCAAGTTACTTATAAAGGTAAACCTATCAGACTTACACCTGACTTCTCTATGGAAACCATGAAAGCCAGGAGGTCCTGGATAGATGTACTGCAAAAACTAAGAGACCATGGATGCAAGCCCAGACTACTATACCCAGCCAAGCTTTGTTCACTATAAATGGAGAAAACAAAATTTTCCAGGATAAAAACAAATTTAAACAATACGTAGCCACAAATCCAGCCTTACAGAAAGGAATAGAAGGAAAATCACTAACCAAGGAGTCCAACAATGACCACAATAACTCGGACATCTAGAGACCCTTCACCAGCGCAACTCAAACAAGGGAAACACACAAACTCTACTACTAAAAAAGTGACCGGAGTTAACAACCACTGGTCATTAATATCACTTAATGTCAATGGGCTCAACTCACCTATAAAAAGGCACAGGCTAAGAGATTGGGTACAAAAACCGGATCCAACATTCTGCTGTTTACAAGAAACATACCTCAACCACAAAGACAGGCACCTACTCAGAGTAAAGGGCTGGGAAAAGGCTTATCAAGCAAATGGACCTAAGAAACAAGCAGGTGTGGCCATACTAATTTCTAACAAAGTTGACTTCAAACTTAAATCAATCAGAAGAGATGGAGAGGGGCATTTTATACTCATAACAGGAACAATTCATCAGGATGAAGTCTCAGTCCTGAATATCTATGCCCCTAATATAAAAGCACCCATGTACGTAAAAGAAACATTACTAAAACTCAAGGCAGCCATCAAACCGCACACACTAATAGTAGGACACTTCAACACTCCTCTCTCACCAATGGACAGGTCAATCAGACAGAAACCTAACAGAGAAATTAGAGAATTAAAGGAGGTAATGAATCAATTGGACTTAACAGACATCTATAGAATATTCCACCCAAATAGGAAAGAATATACCTTCTTCTCTGCAGCTCATGGAACCTTCTCGAAAATTGACCACATACTCGGTAACAAAGCAAACTTCCACAGTTACAAAAAAATATTAGTAACCACCTGTGTCTTATCAGATCACCATGGATTAAAGCTAGAATTCAACAACAATGCTACCCCCAGAAAGCCTACAAACTCATGGAAACTGAACAGTCAACTACTGAACCATACCTGGATTAAGGAAGAAATAAAGAAAGAAATTAAAGTCTTCCTTGAATTCAATGAAAATAAAGAAACAACATACTCAAACTTATGGGACACTATGAAAGCAGTCCTAAGAGGAAAGTTCATAGCACTAAGTGCCCACTTAAAGAAAACAGAGAAAGCACACATTGGAGACTTAACAGGCCACGTGAAAGCTCTAGAAAAAAAAAGAAGCAGACTCACCTAGGAGGAGTAGAAGACTGGAAATAATCAAACTGAGGGCTGAAATCAACAAAATAGAAACACAGAAAACAATCCAAAGAATCAATGAAACAAAAAGCTGGTTCCTGGAGAAAATCAACAAGATTGATAAACCCCTATCCAAACTAAACAAACGGCAGAGAAAGAATATGCAAATTAATAAGATCAGAAATGAAAAGGGGGACATAATCACAGACACAGAGGAAATTCAGAGAATCATTAGATCTTACTACAAAAGCCTATATGCCACAAAACTGAAAAATGTAAAAGAAATGAACACTTTTTTAGATAAATACCATTTACCAAAGTTAAACTAGGACCAGGTGAACAATCTAAGTAGATCCGTTAGTCGCGAAGAATTAGAATCTGTTATCAAAAACCTCCCTACCAAAAAAGCCCAGGACCAGATGGTTTCAATGCGGAATTCTACCAGAACTTCCAAGAAGACCTATTACCTATACTCCTTAAGGTATTTCACAATATAGAAACAGAAGAGTCACTGCCAAATTCCTTTTATGAAGCTACAGTTACTCTGATACCAAAACCACACAAAGACTCAACCAGGAAAGAGAATTACTGGCCAATCTCACTCATGAACATTGACTCAAAAATCCTCAACAAAATACTGGCAAACCGAATCCAAGAACACATTAGAAAAATTATCCATTATGATCAAGTAGGCTTCATCCCAGAGATGCAGGGCTGGTTCAACATACGAAAATCTATCAATGTAATCCATCATATAAATAAACTGAAAGAAAAAAAAAACATATGATCATTTCATTAGATGCTGGAAAAGCTTTTGACAAAATTCAACATCCCTTTATGATAAAAATCTTGGAGAGATTAGGGATACAAGGGTCATACCTAAATATAATAAAAGCTATTGACAGCAAACCGACAGCTAACATCAAACTAAACGGAGAGAAACTCAAAGCCATCCCACTAAACTCAGGAACACGACAAGGCTGTCCACTCTCTCCATACCTCTTCAATGTAGTGCTTGAAGTTTTAGCAATAGCAATAAGACAACATAAGGTGATCAAGGGGATTCAAATTGGAAAGGAAGAAGTTAAACTTTCGTTATTTACAGATGATATGATAGTGTACATAAGCGACCCCCAAAACTCCACCAAAGAACTCCTACAGCTGATAAACACCTTTAGTAATGTGGCCGGATACAAGATCAACTCCAAAAAATCAGTTGCCCTCCTATACACAAAGGATATGGAAGCAGAGAGGGAAATCAGAGAAGCATCACCTTTCACGAAAGCCACAAACAGCATAAAATATCTTGGGGTAACTCTAACCAAGGAAGTGAAAGATCTATTTGACAAGAACTTTAAGGCATTGAAGAAAGAAATTGAAGAGGATACCAGAAAATGGAAGAATCTCCCTTGTTCTTGAATTGGGAGGATCAACATAGTAAAAATGGCAATTCTACCAAAGGCAATTTATAGATTCAATGCAATCCCCATCAAGGTCCCATCAAAATTCTTCACAGATCTTGAGAGGACAATAATCAACTTTATATGGAAAAACAAAAAACTCAGGATAGCCAAAACAGTCCTATACAATAAAGGATCTTCTGGAGGCATTACCTTCCCTGACTTCAAATTCTGTTACAGAGCTACAGTAATGAAAACAGTGTGGTACTTGCATAGAAACAGAGAAGTCGACCAATGGAATCATATAGAAGACCCGAATTTTAACCCACAAATTTATGATCACCTCATTTTCGATAAAGGAGCTAAAAGTATACAATAGAAGAAAGAAAGCATCTTCAACAAATGGTGCTGGCACAACTGGATGTCAACCTGTAGAAGAATGAAAATAGACCCATATCTATCACCATGCACAAAACTCAATTCCAAATGGATCAAAGACCTCAATATCAGTCCGAACACACTGAACCTGATAGAAGAGAAAGTGGGAAGCACCCTACAATAGATGGGCACAGGAGATTGCTTCCTATGTATAACCCCAGCAGCACAGACATTTTAAGGGCAACATTGAATAGATGGGACCTACTGAAACTGAGAAGCTTCTGTAAAGCAAAGGACACTGTCACTAAGACAAAAAGGCAACCTACTGACTGGGAGAAGATCTTCACCAACCCTGCAACAGACAAAGGTCTGATTTCCAAAATATATAAAGAACTCAAGAAACTAGACTTTAAAATGCTAATTAACCCGATTAAAAAATGGGGCACTGAACTGAACAGAGAATTCTCAACAGAAGAAGTTCAAATGGCCAAAAGATACTTAGGGTCATGCTCAACCTCCTTAGCGATCAGGGAAATGCAAATCAAAACAACTTTGAGATATCATCTTACACCCGTCAGAATGGCCAAAATCAAAAACACCAATGATAGCCTTTGCTGGAGAGGTTGTGGAGAAAGGGGTACACTCATCCATTGCTGGTGGGAATGCAATCTTGTGCAACCACTTTGGAAATCAGTGTTTCGGTTTCTCAGGAAATTCGGGATCAACCTAGCCCTGGACCCAGCAATACCACTCTTGGGAATATACCCAAGAGATGCCCTATCACATGACAAAAGCATTTGTTCAACTATGTTCATAGCAGTATTATTTGTAATAGCCAGAACCTGGAAACAACCTAGATCCCCTTCAATGGAAGAATGGATGAAGAAAGTGTGGAATATATACACATTAGAGTACTACACTGCAGTAAAAAAAACAATGACTTCTCGAATTTTGCATGCAAATGGATGGAAATAGAAAACACTATCCTCAGTGAGGTAAGCCAAACCCAAAAAGAGGAACATGGGATGTACTCACTCATAATTGGTTTCTAGCCATAAATAAAGGTCACGGAGTCTATAATTGGTGAACCTAAAGAAGCTAAATAAGAAGGTGAACCCAAGGAAAAACATATAGTTATCCTCTTGGCTATGGGAAGTAGACAAAATTGCCGGGGAGAAAATTGGGGTCTTGGGTGTGGGGTGGGATGGGGGTAAGGAAAAATGGGGAGGGAAAAGTGAGAAGGGAAGGATGGGGGGAACTTGGGCAAACAGGATGATTGGGATAAAGGAAGGTTGGATAGGGGAGCACGGAAGCACAATTCTTAGTTAAGGGAGCCACCTTAGGGTTGGCAAGAGACTTGAACCTAGAGGGGCTCCCAGGAGCCCAAGGCGATGTCCCCAGTTAGTTCCTTGGGCAGCTGAGGATAGGGAACCTGAAATGACCCTATCCTATAGCAATACTGACGAATATCTTGCATATCACCATAGAATCTTCATCTGGTGATGGATGGAGATAGAGACAGAGACCCACACTGGAGCACTGGACTGAGCTCCCAAGGTCCCAATGAGGAGCAGAAGGAGGGAGAACATGAGCAAGGAAGTCATGGTACTTTATGTTATGGCTTTGTGAGAACCTAGCCAGTTTGGATGTTCACCTTCCTAGACCTGAACGGAGGGGGGAGGACCTTGGACTTTCCACAGGGCAGGGAACCCTGTCTGCTCTTTGGGCTAAAGAGGGAGGGGGAGGGGAGTAGGGGGAGGGGGAGAAGGGTGGGAGGAGGAGTAGGGAAATGGTAGGCTGGGAGGAGGCGGAAACTTCTTTTTTTCCTTTTCTCAATAAAAAAAATTAAAAAAGATGTGAATATAGGTATATATAATTTTATTCATTAACTATTTATAACAGCTAGTCAATGCTCTGAAAAGTCTCTACTGAGAAATTATAAATCCTACCCATTGATGAATAGTGGTTGGTGTTTAATTAATGGGGACATACTTTTGTGTCTATTTATTTTTAGGTGTATTTTATTATTTATTACTTAATTTGTATAGTGAGTGTGTATGCCAAATGTATGCAGAAGACCATAAGAGTGCTGGGAACCTAACATGAGTCTTCTGAAAGAGCAGCAAGTGCTCTCAACCCTGGAGTCAACACACACACACACACACACACACACACATCCCATATCCCACTAGTAGAGCTGGAGAGAAGACTCAGTGATTAAGGCCACTTGCTGCTTTACCAGAAGAGTTTGGCTCAATCCCTAGCACCCACATGGTGGCTCACAACCCTTCAGTCCCAGGGGACGCAATGCCCTCTTTTGGCCTCTGTGGACACCAGAAACTCAAGTGGTGCACAGACATGCATGCAGAAAAAAAACACATACGCAGATAATAATAAACAAACAAGCAAACAATTTTAATTCTTTTCCCCCAAGATGCTAGGCCTTACCTTTCCCCAAAGTTATTATCTCTAAAATGATGTTATTATTTTCTTATCTAGAGAAAACCTGATGTTTTCAAGTTTCAGAATAGAATTTACATGGATCATTCATGAGCTGTAAAGAAATAAATTCTATTTTAACTTACTGATACAAAACCTATCATATTTAGAAACCTTTGCATTTGTTTTTGATGTTAAACATAGAAAAATTAAGAAGCTTTTATCTATATTGAAAATAACTACATTGAAAAATAATTTAGATTTTGTGTTTCTAGACTGGTGTTCAGTTTACCCAGTGTGATGGTTTAATATTTTCAAATTAAATATCAAGTTTATATCATCAAAATGTATAAAATTAATATAGTCTGTATAGTTGAAATGATTTGGAAAATAAAAATATCAAAATGAGAATTTTTCTTTTTTTTGAGAATTTTTCTTACGAGTTATACTCTTTGAAGGTATATTTATTAAAGAAATGAAATATTCCAAAAAACATTTAAAATGCTGTCCAAGGAAAAAATAGCTCATAAATAGAAATTATTCTGTTAATATTTATGCAATTTAATTATTTATAAAATTATAATTATAAACCATTAGGATCTAATGGAATATGTAGCGAGTGACTTTGATTAGGTACTTTATATATCAACTATATCTAGACTGTTTGTGAAGCAGGCTTCATAACTTAATTCACTGCCAACTGCCTTTAACAGCAAAACTCTGGAGGCATCAGCAAACTCTGAAGTGGATCCTTCCCTAAGCATTCAGATGAAGATCCAGATGTCACTATTAACACTGGATTTTAGCTGTGGGACCTGAAGTAGTAGAATTTACCTGGACTTTGGACCTACAGAACTACAGGCTAACAACTTTGTATTGTCTTAAGCAACCATATTTGCAACACTAGAAAACAGTACTTGAAGCAAAGGTCATTCAGCATTCTCCAGAAAAGAAGCAAGCGGTTGGCCAGGAGTACTGAAATTCAGGGATGGACAGAGAGAGGGTCATAAAACGGGAGCCTACTTAAGGCTGTGAACTAACTCAGGGTACAGTCTTTTTGTGTCATTTCTAAAGTGGGAGGAAAAGAGTGGTGATGTTGTAATAAGGGAGGCGGGGTTGCGTCCCCAGCACCCCAGCCGCCTGCTAGCTTAGCTTATGCCCCGAAATAACAACACACAAACTGTATTCTTTTAAACATTGCTTGCCCATTATATCTAGCCTCTTCTCGGCTAACTCTCGCACCTGGACTAGCCCATTTCTAATAATGTGTGTAAGCACCCCAAGGTGCGCTTACCAGGAAGATTCTAGCCTACGTCCATCTTGGGTTGGAGCTTCATCACTCACGTCTGTCCGGGAGACTGGAGCATGGCTTCTCTGCTCCAGAGAGCAGAACTGTTGAGTCTGTCTGAGGCATCTTACCTTGTTGAAATAGGAGCGGCGGGGCTGCGTCCCCAGCACCCCGGCCGCCTGCTAGCTTATGCCCGAAATAACAACACACAAACTGTATTCATTTAAATACTGCTTGGCCCCTTTTTATCTAGCCTCTTCTAGGCTAATTCTCACATATTAATTTAGCCCATTTCCATTCATCTGTGTAGCACCGCTAGGTGCGCTTACCGGGAAGATTCTAGCCTACATCCATCTTGGGTTGGAGCTTCATCGCGCGTCTGGCTCTGAGAGGAGCTGCATGATTTCTGTGCTCCAGAGAGCAGAGCTGTCGAGTCTGAGCTCACTTCCTCTTCCTCCCAGTATGCTATTCTGTTTACTCCTCCCACCTATGTTTTAACCTATGAGGGCCAAGCAGTTCCTTTATTACTTAACCAATGAAATCAACGGATTGATATATGACACTCCCACATCATTACCTCACTTCCTCTCCCTCCCAGCATGCTATTCTGTTTACTCCTCCCACCTATGTTTTAACCTATGAGGGCCAAGCAGTTCCTTTATTATTTAACCAATGAAATCAACAGATTGATATGACACTCCCACATCATGGTGAGGTTGTATATCTTTCCGTTTGGCTTCTAATTCAAAATGAAAATTACCATACTCTCAAATATGACAATAGTATTTTTAAAATCATCTGAATTTTTTCAATAATTTGAGTTATGCCATTGAAAGTTTATTCTGAGAATTTTTTCTTTTTTTTTTGGTTTTTCGAGAAAGGGTTTCTCTGTGGTTTTGGAGCCTGTCCTAGAACTAGCTCTGTAGACCAGGCTGGTCTCGAACTCACAGAGATCCACCTGCCTCTGCCTTCTCAGTGCTGGGATTAAAGGCGTGCGCCACCACTGCCCTATTCTGAGAATTCTTATTAGCATGATTTGTAAAGAAGTTAGGATTTAAAAAAAAATTATGTTTTATAAGTGTGCTATATTTATACCTTAGATTTATGGAGACATAGATTTAAATTAACATTCAACTATAATATAAACAAGGAATGAAATAGCCAGTAATTTTATATCTGTTTTATTGGGCTAAACACTAGAAAGTTTGGAGAACTGTTATAAATAATAAACATATAAATGGTGAAAAATGTTGCATTTCCTTCTTCTGATTTTTTCCTCCCACAGTAAGTTAGTGGTAATGAGATCAAGCTGATATTGTAGTGAATGAATCTTTATGAGCCCATGTTAGTAATCTGGAGATAATCACTAAACAAATTAAAATGTTGGTGTATGAAAATGAAGTCCATGATACTCTCACATTGGAATGAAAATATATCAAGGTAAGTCTAGGAGAGATTTTTTTTATGTCTTTGTTCATAACATGTAAAACAGATGGTAAAAAGATTTTGGAAAATCATACTGATGTAATAAAAATAAAAGAGAAAAGACTGTCATGATTTGAAATGTTTAGATGAACCTTATTCAGATTCACACACATTTTTCTTTTTTTCTTTCGCAGGGTATTAAATTTCATTTGTGAGGGAAATAAATCAGGATTTTCAAGAGCAATGAAGAAAAACATTAAACTTCTGCTCAACAGAAATTACCTTCCGAGGACTGCCAAAAGACAAAGTCATGGAGGTAACTTGGCCAAAAGCCCAGTATCATCAATGCCACAGCCAGTAAAGAGAAGTGTTTAATTATAACTCTCATTTTTAAAATGACTTTTTGACTCTACAGCTGCCCAGTCATGGACATGGGCTACTCCAGGTGATTGAGGTCTCTGTGTGGACAAATGAAGGAGGAAAGAGTCGAGTCTGTTGTGCATCATCTGGATGGATGGGAACTTATTCTTGAATAAATAGATAATAATAGAGCTAAACATGAAGTGTAAGCATAAAAACTTGGAGATACAGAGACAACAGATTAAGATGAGGCGTGGCCTTCATTAGTAATTCCCCATCAACAATAATAGAAGATGAGAAGACACAATGATTGGTCTTTAATACACAGCTTTTTTGCCAAGGCAAATGCTGGGGCAGCCAATAAAACATGACATGATAGTAAAAATTCCTTTTAAACAAGAGGGGAGTCAGCACAAGTCAATAAGGGGATCAAGTTGGTGAATCAGCTTTATTAAATTTTAGGGAGTAAAAACATGATGTGAGAGATGAAAATGTAACAACATTGTATAAATTTATTTGTAAATTTCCTATATTGAAAAATATAGGAAAGAAATACAAATGAACTGTCATATGATCGAACAAGTCCCTTTATAGTTCCCTATCACACATATAAATGCATATGAATTCTTATATGCACATATATAAGAATATGAATGCTTATAACTAAGCTCATACACAAACTTATGTAGTGATATGTACCTATATATAAACAATATTAAATATTTATTTAATTTAATAAATAAAAATAAATTTAATTTATAAACAATATTAAAATTATTAAATAACCAATATAAATAAAATTAAATGAATATAAATATTAAAATGAAACCTGTATATACATATATATATATACATATACAGGTTATATTTTAGTGTTGTTTATAACAGCAACAACTGGGAAAAGCTGGACAATCTAACAAGATACTTTTCATCTTTGTAAGAAATGTGCAGTGAGATACTTTTAACTGAAAGCATTTTACATATTTTATATGACACAAAAGTATCTGTATTCATGCATACATTGAAATGAAAACATGCATATTGATATACATATTGATAAGTTAATACTTCTTTTTTGACCATGTCATTTTATTTTTAATCATGTATTTGTATGTGTGTGGGCATGTGCATGTGTGTGTAGTGTCTGTGAAGGACAGAAGAGGTTGGAACCCTTGGACTGGAATTACAGGTAGTGGTAAGTCCCCTGATATGGGTGCTGGGGACTGAACTCAGACCCTTTACAAAGCAGTTAAGTGCTTTTAACCACATTTCAACCCTCCAGAATCAACATATTCTTTTATAAACAGCATAAATAGAACAGGTTGTGAGGAAAAAATATAAACCTTTCATCAGTTCTTATTCTGAAAAACAGTACTGATGAAAAGGATGTTATTATTTCTTGACAAAAAACTCATGGAAGACTTTACAATGTAGGTAAATATCATATATGAATTTTCATATGATCATAATCAGTTTTGATTTGGGGTTTTATATATATAACCACTGTACATTAGCTACCTGTTTCCACAAATGAGCTGCATAATTATGGAGGTTTATAAGGTATAATATCATAAAGCAAACATATAAACAGCATGGCCTAAGGGTCAGGGAGTGGCAGGATGCTGCTCATTAGTGAATGCAAAGATACCTTCTTCCCTATAATATTCCACCTTTCATGAAAATGCAAAACAAAAACAACTCAAAAATCTAAGAAAATTAGTTTTGCTAGGGAACAGATGCTCTTTTGTCAATGAAAAGGAAGAAAACTTTGCTATCAAAAATCTTGAAGACAATTAGGAAGAAATAAATCTGTGGCCATCCCTGAAGCCTCTAACACTGCATAATTGTTTATCCATGAAACTGGAAAATAAAATTGTTCTAAAAGTACTTTTCTCTATTCTGGCCTCCGTATCCTGTATTTCATTGCTTCCTTCTTCTGTGTAACTCATGGTTTTCTATATCTGCTTTAAAGCCTCAAGTAGACTTTTTTTTCTTTTCTAGAGCTAGGTAAGGACCACAGTGTCACCGAGTTTGGCTTCCAACTTATGAGTCTCTGACTTCATTCTCCCAAATGCCCAAATAGTATAACTTGAGGCTAAGAACAAAGCTCAGTAGCAGAAAGCTCATTCAACTTACACAAGGCTCTGAACTTCAAAAACAATGGGGACAGGAAGACAAACCATTGTTCTATGGGAAGTGACCCAAGAGACCCCAACCTGTAGTTGGTTTTTTCTTACCCTTTTATTCTTTGAGGGATCCGCCACCTATGCCCCAAATAAATCACACAAAGACTTATTCTTTCTTATGATTTTCAAGCCTTAGCTTGGCTTGTTTCTAGCCAGCTTTTCTCAATTTATCCCATCTACCTTTTGCCTCTTGGCTTTTGTATTTCTGTATACCTTTCTTTACTTCTTACTTCCTGACTTTCTGTGTGACTGGGTGACTGGCCCCTGATGTCTTCTTCAGTTCCTTTTTCTCACTCCGCAATCTCTTTTTCTCCATCTATTTATTCTTTATGCATGCCAGCCCCACCTATTTCTTTCTCCTGTCTAGCTATTTGCTGTTCAGCATTTTATTAGACCAATCACATGTTTTAGACAGGCCAAGTAACACAACTTCACAGAGTTAAACAAATGCAGCGTAAAAGAACACAGCATATCTTTGCACCATTCAACAAATGTTTCACAGCATAAACAAATGTAACACATATTCAATAATATTCCACAACACCAGTAAATACAAAAATGAATATTTGTTGTTCATTCAAATTATAAAATAAAGCTATGATTTCTGAAACATGAACAAGAATATCTAAATATCATAAATACATTGTTAAAAATTACAATGGCATGGTCCTCAAATATAGCTGTGGAAAACACAATAAAAAAAAACAGAAAAATGTTATATATTAGAGAATCAGCGAGAAAGAGACACTGGAATGAGTGCCAGGCGTCTGTGCTGACAGCCTCAGAACCAACTATGCTCACCTGGCCTCCACCATCCTCTGATTGAGGCTTAAGAATCAGCCTCCTGGGACCCTACAGTTGATCTGAGCCCAAGTAGAAAGTTCTGATATCTTGAGAAGTAGAGCCACTCAAGTTACATATATAGTGGTAATTAGCACTGTGAGGCGTCAGATATCAAAAAGGCCTACATCAAATAAAAATACAAAAATTCTGGCAACAACAGAAAGTGTTCTTTCACAGGCAGAGAGGTGCAACCATAGATAACAGCAAAACACACTTTATCCTCAACTATTTACCACCAGATGAACTAAGAGGAATTAATAGTGAATCTTGTAAATTCAGGAGAGGGAAAATTGCAGAACAGAAGTTAGGGCATGGATTTGTTAACTATAATGATCCAAAGGAGCTATCAACACTTTAAATGGACTCAGAGTCCAGACCAAAACCACAAAGCCCACTGTTCACTTCTGCTTCATTTTCACTTTACTCTGACTCCCATGAAGGAATAGATAGCTTGCCAATCTGGAAACAACAAACAAACAGGAACCACAGATATCATCTATCAAAGCATGTATTACAGAGATCGTGGAAGTTCAAGTTCATGAACTTTTGTCAAAGCATGTAATCTTTGCCACATTTCTGATAACAGAAAATATATCACATTAGACGTGATATTCAATATTTGTACCAGAAAATCAAGAATTAATCACTAAGCAATGAAAGTTCATGATTAATTCCAGATTCTGGGATAGTTCTCAAAAGTTCCTAGGGTGTTGCTGGTGACGGGGGTAAGTAGAGGACAAGGAAGGCAGCTTGTCTCCTGATGATGGTGACGGCAACAATGGTCATTCTGATGGTGTTTAATTCAAATCTCCAGTTGTTCAATAAAAACTGAAATCAAGATGTCTTTTATGTCTGATCTCCCATTTTTTAGAGGCCAGAAACAATAGTAAAGAAATAATTATGAAGAAAAAGCAAGCAGAATATCATTGTTGACCTTTGTGAGTCTGTTTTTAACCTCTGAGTCTTAGACTTAAATATGTCACCATTGCTTTCATCAGATGTCAGTGAATTGCTCATTACTTGGCTATTAATGGTAGATGTCACCGCCCCAATGGCTTTCTTGACAACAAACATCTATTGTCCCTTTAAGGGGATCGCATCACTTTAAGGAGGTCACATAGATAGCAAGGGCAGACCTATGGCTGAGAAGGGGAAAAGGTTCTACTTATAGACCAGGCTGTCAGAGATGAAAGTATCTTGTTTAGAGAGTCACAGCTATCAGTTTAACATGTGCAAACACAAGCTTGAGAGGAAATAGCAATAAACAACAGTAATACACTGAAAATTAATAATCATAAAAATGTAGAATCTACAGCACCTTGTCGGTAAAGTTGATTAGGTGTGCGGCTCGTTGTTGAGAAGTGATTGAGTTTTGTATCTCATTATGACTCTGTTTACATTCATGCCTAGATAATTGGTCATATGTTAAAGTTTATACTATTACACAGGCATAATTTTCAATAATAGTCTCTACTATTTTTTATTATTTGGAGATAGTAACCTTTTATTTCAAAAAATCTATGGCTATTTTATAGACACAAGGTATAATATATGATTTTAATTATATTTTATATTAAGTGAAAATATTATAAAACAATAAATTAAACTAGAATTAGAAAGTAACAAGCATTTGCATTATTTGGCATTCAGGATGCTGCTAGATATGAATTAAGAGCTCTTCTCCTTCGTCTATTCTGTTATCTACGATATAGCATCAATACTTTCATCAGTTTGGATCTCTAATATTGCTTTCCTCTGTGCACATGTTTTGAACAAATGTGATCCTTATTCTTCACATTGTCTCCAGCAAGACTCCACTCAAGCATCTTTTCCCAGAGACTTATTTGTATTTCGACTGAGGGCGTCATCTCATGTACCCTCTTCCTCACACATGGAATTAATCACATGGTATTGATGATACACACATGCCTCAAGATGCAGATTTTTATCCATTTCCTTTCTCTTGTTTCAAGATACTCAATTGTCGATTAAATTGAATAGTAAAATTTAGGCGATATTCATTTGTACAGATCAATAGCAGCCACTAGGTGTCAGCATTAGTCACGGGGATGCTGCTGGATAGTTCCACCAAATTTTACAGGGAAATTTGAAATTAGCTTTGTAAGTCAGGTTAGCATATATTTGGAGGGGAAAATGTGAACTGATTTAAACTTACTAATTGTTTCTCCTGATTTATAATAATTCAGTTTGGGTTCCTCTCCAAATCTGTGAATCTGGGGAAGCTTTCCAAATATGATTCATTGGATGATCCCCAGTAATAAATTCTTTTGTAGTTAATATGTGGGATTGTTTGCACAAATCTGACCCTAACGTCTTCATTTGATCTAAATTTCCAGTGAAGAGGATCTGGGAAGAAGTTCTTCTGATTTATGAGACAGATTATTTGACTTAATGGCCAGTGGTTATGTGAATATAGCCTTAGCCCTAAACACCTTTGTCAATAAAGTAATCTTTTCCTTCTCTACTTTTTATGCGATGCAGCCCAGTTTGTACATATTTTTGCCTGGTTATGTCTGTACTACATTCTCATGATAGAGGCATATTCTGATCATAAATTACAATATGTTTTGTGATGCTCAACCTTTTCACTGGAGGATTTCATGATTTTCTTACCTCAAAACCTACATTTCATTTGGCAGGACTAAGACAATTTATTAATTACCTTAAAAATAGATTTTGTCCTCTACAGCCTGAACACATCTAACTTCAATAGCTTTCATTATTTTTCTAACTTTGTTATAAGTTATGCATTTTATCTTTTTTCCTAAAAATCCCTTATAACTGAGCTTTGCAAATATCAACATGAACATTGGACACAGAAGCCACAAAATGAGAGAAGGAAGTGCTATGGGATAAGACTTTTGTACATTGTAAAGATTTGTCACTTGTGTTGGTTTAATAAAATGCTGATTGTCCAGGAGTCAGGCAGGAAGTATAGGTGGGGAAACCAGAGTACGAGAATTCTGGGAAGAGGAAAGGCAGAGAGTCAGTTGCCACCAAGACATGCAGAGGAAGCAAGATGAGAACGCTGCACTGAGAAAAGGTACCAAGCCACGTGGCTAAACATAAACAAGAATTATGGGTTAATTTAAGTTGTAAGCATTGATTAAAAATAAGCCTGAGCTAATAGGTCAACCCGCTTATTATTAATGTAGACCTCTGTGTGTTTCTTTGGGACTGAATGACTGCGGGACCAGGCAGGAGAGAAACTTCCATATACAAGGAAGCATATGTTTATGATTAAGAACACAGGCTCTGGAGCCTGTGAATTCTTTTTCTGTAGTTTACTAGCCCTGGGATGATTACTAAATTTTTGATGCCATTTTCTGACAGATTAAAGTAGAAAGAATTGCAATACATTTCCCATATGACTTTTTATTGATTTTTATTGAACTCTACATTTTTCTCTGCTTTCCTCCCTGCCTCTCCCTTACCCCAAGGTCCCCATGCTCCCAATTTACTCAGGAGATCTTGTCTTTTTCTACTTCCCATATAGATAAGATCTATGTAAGTCTCTCTTAGTTTCCTCATTGTTGTCTAAGTTCTCTGGCAAAGAAAACCAGCCTACAAACCACAATCCCATATGATTTAATATTGCTGAACCACTTGAAATTAAACTGGATCATAGGAAGTCCTATAACCATGTTATTTAAGATTTCATTGTAAGCTGAGACACAGTGTGATAGTTTAAAAGAATGAATTTTGAAAGTTAAATGTCTGTCCTAAATTTTGGTTATGTGCCTTATGAACTATGTGCCCTTTAAAACACTGTTAAACTTTCTCTGCTGTAATTTCCTTATGTATTTTAGAAAATGCAATATAGGTTTGTGTGAGTACTGAGTAACACATGAGATTTGTTGTGAACGTGGTGTAGTAGATAGTGAATAACACATGCTGAAAAGTGTTATTAATCCTAGCAATGGATTGGAATCTGAAAAGTCTCAAATGTATTTTCTATAATCCTCAGAAGGGAAATATGCTGATTTTTATCTCATGAGATAAAACAGGGTAATTCTGGAAAACAGATGGAAATAGATGCATATTAAGTATAAGATATCATGGTCAATATTTCAATTAGGAATTGAACATGCATCTTAGAATGCATGGTCCAATAAGAATGGTTTTATAGAAGTTAAACTTCTACGAATACCACAGTAGTGATTTTTGCAGTCATTGGGTGGAAATCTGTTCACTGATGATGGAATAAAACTAGAGAGGTGGAAGGATTGTTTTATGAGACCTTGTGGACTGGACTTCTGAATTTTGAAGTAGAACTGAGAAGACAGAACCAGCAAATGAGACTGGAAAATCGACAGCAGCTGGTAACAAATAGGTAAACAAGAAATCCAGGCATGCACAGACCCCTACAGCCTACAGAGGGCAATATTTCTGTGGAGAAGAGGATCATTTGTCAAAGGTTCCTTTGCAGGCTATCTAAATGGGGGCACAAAAGTGCTCGCTGTCTGTCATCACTTAAAGTTTGATCCAACTTGACAGCTGGTTTCAGGTAGAATGATGGTGATGGAAGTTAATTTGAAATAGGAAGTAAGGAAGTGGGCACAGTAACATTGCACATTTTAGTGTGATTGACTGAGAAAGGAAGTAGAGAATTTAAGGCTCTTGCTGGCCAGAAATTCTGAACCTAGGTATAAAGTTTGAACACCGATTTTGTCACAATCTATGAGTAAAAATTGTTACATGATTAAAAACATAACACTAGATAAATACACCATTTCAAAAGCAGTGGAGATTAGTCATCAATAACATGTGGAAGAAATTTTCCTTGAGAGTTGGAGGGGAGATTTCTTTCCTATAAGAGGTAAGATATTGAATTTAGATTCTGTTAGCTTGTAGATTTGGAGATTGGAATAAAATAAGACTTAAATTTGCCAATCTGTACTATTGATCAGTTTACCTATTGATGGACACACTGTCAACATTTTAAAACAAGACAAATCACTTCAAGGCTGTGTAACAGATAGAGCATGGTGCAGGGATTTGGTCACACGGTGCTAATGGAGTAGAACACTCACTTGAGGACACCGAGAAGACAGAGGTTATCCTGAGATGGATAGGTGATGTAAAAGCAGGTGTTTCTGCAAAAGAGCTGAGGTTACCCCATAGATTGTGGAAGTGGAGCAGGGCTTCCCAATGAGAGTAGGAGATGCTGCTGCTGCCAGAAGCATTCTATTGAATCTAGCTGGAGCGGAGAATGAGAGCAACCTTGGACTTCTTCTTGATATGTCATAATCTCCCATCAGGATCACCATCCCTCAACTGGCAAACACTGCAGTTAGCTAGTTGAGAAAAGAGTATAGGATATTAGGCTCCAAAATATCCAAATATCCAAAATAAAAATTCTCTAGCGAGGATCATAAAGGGGAGGAAGTTAGAAGGAAACAGGTCAATATGTCTGCATGGAAAAAGTGACCTTATTGCTCTCAATTGAAGAAAAGAAAGCTGCAGTGTTTCGTAATGTTTTATTCTTGTGGTGTTTTGAAGGGGCCCATCATCCAGCTCCCAAATAAACACACATGGAGACTTATTCTTAATTATGATTGTTCAGCCTTAGTTTGGCTTGTTTCTTTTTTCTAATTGGTCTTTATTGAGCTCTACAGTTTTCTCTGCTCCCCTCCTTGCCTCTCCCCTCCCCTTCAACCCTCTCCCAGCCTGCCTTTCTTAATTCAAATTATCTCATATGCCTTTTGCTTCTGAGCTTTTATTTTTCAAACTCCTGTATGTCTTATTTTCCTTCTTACTCTGTGACTGACTGAGTGGCTGGTTTCTGGTGTCTTCCTCTCCTTGTTCTCTTGTTGCTCCTTTTAATGTTCTTCTTCTATTTATACACTCTACCTGCCAGCCCCACCTATCCTTGCTCCTGCCTCACTATTGGCTGTTCATCTCTTTATTAGGACCGTCAGGTGTTTTGGACAGGCACAGTAACATAGCTTTCCAGAGTTAAACAAATGCAGAGTAAACAAAAGTCACACACATGAAAATAATATTCTCAACACTGAGGGAGGGTGGAAAGTTCAAGTATGAGGAAAATTTTATATTATGGCTATTGTGAAGTAATAAGTAAACAATAGAGAAATAAATGAGGCCAAACGTGATACTAACTCATCTGATATTGCCATATTTCCAAGCAAAAAAAATCAGATAATGAAATTATAATTTTCAGCTTCAAAAATTAAAATTTGAACAATTTTATGACTTACATTAAAAGTTTCATATTTAATGTAAAAGAATATAAACTTATTGCATATACTTTGATAGTTTATTAAAAAACTGTTCAATAAATTTGTTACACATTAGTGTTCAGCAGAATGGTGAGTTACAACATGAACTTTCCGACCACCAAAGACAGGCAATAGGTTTCAAATAATGACATTATTGTACTCATTCTCATAGGTGAGAAATGAAAATTTTGTTCATATGCTAGAAATAACTAAGCTATTGGGGTCAAACTAATAATAACTATGTTCAACTGATACTCTTATATAATAAATGCCATCCATTGACGTCTGATAATTTGTAATGGGAACACAAAGCTTTTACTTCCTGGCCTGTTTACATTCATTACCTAAATCACAGCAATCAACCTTTCCTGTCTTGAGATGCTTACTCAGAACAATCATAAATTTAAACTGAAGTAAATAAACTTTCACAGGGTGTTTTTAAGGACAGAATAAACTAGATGGAATACCCTTGTCCCTCCAAAGTGACGTCTTTTCTTTCAAATTAGCTTATTGTGTTCCAACATATTTTATATAGGTATGTAAGTCAAACATTTATTGATAATAAATTATAAAGAAATTTTAATTGTAGAGCAACTCTTTGGCATAAATAAGCTTTTATGTATTTCATTTCAAAGTTGAAAATAAATATGCATACTAATGAAACTGGCATGCTTATTTTGGCATAACTAAGTCTTGAGTGAGCATTTGATACCATAAGACACATCTGAGTATCTGTCACAGTTGGTGGGTACTTAGCTCACAGATCTTACAATAGTCAGCGCTAAAAGTGCCACCTTGCATAAACCACAGTGCAAAAAGTATATTTGGGGCCATTTCAGAAGTTGTTAAAAACAATCCTAACCATAAGCCAAAATACATTTAATGATATATTTAAGAAATTTGTCAGCAACTCAAACAACAATATTTAAAATCAGACATTATAACACAATGTAACCTAAAATATACAAAGAGGTACCTACTTTCTCAGGAACGATGTTACACAAAAGTACAGAAAGTCTTAGCTTCTGTAATTAAACCATTATACTTATATTAGAGCAGAAAGAAGAGTACAAACACTGCAATTCATAACACACAAAAATTCTCAATGAGCTGAGTGTTTAAGGCAGCTTTCATTAGTGTTCAACAATGCAGTGTTGATGTTCAAAACCGAGGCTGCAGTGAAGACTCAAGACATGCATGGCATGGGTGAGCCCCATCAGAAGCAATTCACATTCATCACCGTTCTCACTCTGAATTAGTGTTTGGTCATTGGACATCCAGTTTTCTTTTACATTATCGTTTTCGCCACCCTCACATTTAGTCCTGACTGACATACTGGGATCTACACCAGCACACTTCATCTTATTCTACTTTTTCTTCATGGCCATCCTTTCTTTTAACCCACCAGTAATCAATCTAGGACTAAAACGATGGGATGGTTCTGTGGATTGAGTTTTAATGTCATCAGCTGAAGACGTTTATAGTTCCAAAACTACTTCTTTCCCCTTTCAGTTCATTGGAGGAAGGAAGGGAAGAAGACAAGCCATTGCTGTTACCTCCATGTTCTACAAATGTTACCATTTTCTGGTATCTTAAAGTGAGATTAAGAACACTGAAACCGTGTGTGTGTGTGTATGTGTGTGTATGAGGTATATGTGTGTGTATGTCTGGGAGGTGTGTGTCTGTCTGAGGGGTGTGTGTATGTATGCAAGTGTGTGTGTGTGTGTGCATTCATGTGCATGTCTGATAGGCATGTGTGTATGTATGTGTGTCTGAGGGGTGTTCATGTGTATGTGTGTATGCATGTGTGTCTGAGGGGTATGTGGGTATGTGTGTATGCATGTCTGAGAGGTGTGTGGGTATGTGTGTGCATGTGTATGTGTATGCATGATTGAGAGCTGTGCATGTAAATGATGTAGAAACAACAATAGCTTTGGACCTCTAACTTCAAAGTGATTAATAACTATATTTGTACCATGCAGAGAACAAAAGCCACTTCTCAGGTCATTTTGATTTATTCCTAGAAATTGACTTTTATTCAGTGAAATATTTGGCAATATTGCCCTGTGAACAGGGTATAATTAAAACTGCTAAAATATGTATGATTTCTAGAACTGAAACCGCATATAGATTTTCCTGATAAAATGTGCGTTTCTACACCAACTTTACATGCTGCTTCCTCCTAATGGGAAAGCACTATTCTTAGATCCATCATCTCTCCAGATTATAACCTTATGGTCATTTCATGCCTCAGCAAATTTAAGCAACAATTGGATACAATGCAGCTTTTTCAATGACCATCAGATGCTGTCCCTGATCAAGCTGTTTCTTTCCATGCCATTCATATTAAACAAAAGATTTTTGTGGAAAAAGCCCATTGATGGTGAAATTGAGGAAAAAATCCAAATAATAGTTCTGAACCCGGTCTGTGAGATAAGGCTTCCTGAGCAGATGGATAGCTTTTCTATTGTAAAGTTCCCTATTTAGTCTAAGAAAATGGTGTTTACATGATGCTTAACGCCTAACTTTCGTTTCTTTTTTTTAACATTTACACAAGCTTTATTTAATTTAATTGCATAAAAATTTCAAGTGTGATACATATTATTATTATTTTTTTTATTAAAGACTTCTGTCTCTTCCCCACCGCCGCCTCCCCTTTCCCTCCCCCTCCCCCAATCAAGTTCCCCTCCCTCGTCAGCACAAAGAGCAAACAGGGTTCCCTGTCCTGTGGGAAGTCCAGGGACCACCCACCTCCATCCAGGTCTAGTAAGGTGAGCATCCAAACTGCCTAGGCTCCCACAAAGCCAATACGTGCAGTAGGATCAAAACCCATTGCCATTGTTCTTGAGGTCTCAGTAGTCCTCATTGTCCACTATGTTCAGCGAGACCAGTTTTAACCCAGGCTTTTTCAGACCCAGGCCAGCTGGCCTTGGTGAGATCCCGATAGAACATCCCCATTGTCTCAGTGTGTGGGTGCACCCCTCGTGGTCCTGAGTTCCTTGCTCGTGCTCTCTCTACTTCTGCTTTGGACCTTGAGGTTTCAGTCCGGTGCTCCAATGTGGGTCTCTGTCTCTGTCTCTTTTCATCGCCTGATGAAGGTTAATGTTCAGGAGGATGCCTATATGTTTTTCTTTGGGTTCTCCTTCTTATTTAGCTTCTCTAAGAACCCGAATTATAGGCTCAATGTCCTTTATTTATGGCTAGAAACCAAATATGAGTGAGTACATCCCATGTTCCTCTTTTTGGGTCTGGCTTACCTCACTCAGGATAGTGCTTTCTATTTCCATCCATTTGCCTGCAAACTTCAAGAAGTCCTTGTTTTTTACTGCTGAGTAGTACTCTAATATGTATATATTCCATACTTTCTTCATCCATTCTTCCATTGAAGGGCATCTAGGTTGTTTCCAGGTTCTGGCTATTACAAACAATGCTGCTATGAACATAGTAGAGCATATACTTTTGTTGTAAGATAAGGCCTCTCTTGGATATATTCCCAAGAGTGGTATTGCTGGGTCCAGTGGTAGGTTGATCCCGAATTTCCTGAGAAACCTCCACACTGCTTTCCAGAGTGGTTGCACAAGTTTGCATTCCCACCAGCAGTGGATGAGTGTACCCCTTTCTCCACAACCTCTCCAGCAAAGGCTATCATTGGTATTTTTGATTTTAGCCAATCTGACAGGTGTAAGATGATATCTCAAAGTTGTCTTGATTTGCATTTCCCTGATCGCTAAGGAAGTTGAGCATGACCTTAGGTGTCTTTTGGCCATTTGAACTTCTTCTGTTGAGAGATCTCTGTTCAGCTCAGTGCCCCATTTTATAATTGGGTTGCTTAGCCTTTTACGGTCTAGTTTCTTGAGTTCTTTATATATTTTGGAGATCAGACCTTTGTCAGTTGCGGGGTTGGTGAAGATCTCCCAGTCAGTGGGTTGCCTTTCTGTCTTAGCGACAGTGTCCTTTGCTTTACAGAAGCTTCTCAGTTTCAGGAGGTCCCATTTATTCAATGAGGCCCTTACTGTCTGTGCTGCTGGGGTTGTACTTAGGAAGTGGTCTCCTGTGCCCACGTGTTGTAGAGTACTTCCCACGTTCTCTTCTATCAGGTTCAGTGTGTTCGGCTTGATATTGAGGTCTTTAATCCACTTGGACTTGAGTTTTGTGCATGGTGATAGATATGGATCTATTTTCATTCTTCTACAGATTGACATCCAGTTTTGCCAGCACAATTTGTTAAAGATGCTCTCTTTTTTCCATTGTATACTTTTAGCTTCTTTATCGAAAATCAGGAGCTCATAGGTTTGTGGGTTAAAGTCAGGGTCTTCTATTCGATTCCATTGGTCGACTTCTCTGTTTTTATGCCAATACCAAGCTGTTTTCACTATTGTAGCTCTGTAATAGAGTTTGAAGTCAGGGATGGTAATGCCTCCAGACGTTCCCTTATTGTATAAGATTGTTTTGGCTATCCTGGGTTTTTTGTTTTTCCATATAAAGTTGATTATTGTCTTCTCCAGATCTGTGAAGAATTTTGATGGGATTTTGATGGGGATTGCATTGAATCTATAGATTGCTTTTGGTAGAATTGCCATTTTTACTATGTTGATCCTCCCAATCCAAGAGCAAGGGACGTCCTTCCATTTTCTGGTGTCCTCTTCTATTTCTTTCTTCAAAGACTTAAAGTTCTTGTCATATAGATCTTTCACTTCCTTCGTCAGGGTTACCCCAAGATATTTTATGCTCTTTGTGGCGATCGTGAAAGGTGATGCTTCTCTGATTTCCCTCTCTGTTTCTTTATCCTTAGTGTATAGGAAGGCAACTGATTTTTTGGAGTTGATCTTGTATCCTGCCACATTACTAAAGGTGTTTATCAGCTGTAGGAGTTCTTTGGTAGAGTTTTTGGGGTCGCTTATGAATACTATCATATCATCAGCAAATAATGACAGTTTAACTTCTTCCTTTCCAATACGAATCCCCTTGTTCCCCTTATGTTGTCTTACTGCTATTGCCAGAACTTCAAGCACTATATTGAAGAGGTATGGAGAGAGTGGACATCCTTGTCGTGTTCCTGATTTTAGTGGGATGGCTTTGAGTTTTTCTCCGTTTAATTTAATGTTAGCTGTCGGCTTGCTGTAAATAGCTTTTATTATATTTAGGTATGACCCTTGTATCCCTAATCTCTCCAAGACCTTTATCATAAAGGGGTGTTGAATTTTGTCGAATGCTTTTTCAGCATCTAATGAAATGATCATATGGTTTTTTTCTTTCAGTTTATTTATATGGTGGATTACATTGATAGATTTGCGTATGTTGAACCAGCCCTGCATCTCTGGGATGAAGCCTACTTGATCATAATGGATAATTTTTCTAATGTGTTCTTGGATTCGGTTTGCTAGTATTTTATTGAGAATTTTTGCGTCGATATTCATGAGTGAGATAGGCCTGTAATTCTCTTTCTTGGTTGGGTCTTTGTGTGGTTTTGGTATCAGAGTAACTGTAGCTTCGTAAAAGGAATTTGGCAATGACTCTTCTGTTTCTATATTGTGAAATACTTTAAGGAGTATAGGTATCAGCTCTTCTTGGAAGTTCTGGTAGAATTCTGCATTGAAACCATCTGGTCCTGGGCTTTTTTTCGAAGGGAGATTTTTGATAACCATTTCTAATTCTTCACGACTAACAGGTCTATTTAGATCGTTCACCTGGTCTTGGTTTAGCTTTGGTATATGGTACTTATCTAAAAAAGTGTCCATTTCTTTTGTATTTTCCAATTTTGTGGCATACAGGCTTTTATAGTAAGATCTAATGATTCTCTGAATTTCCTCTGTGTCTGTGGTTATGTCCCCCTTTTCATTTCTGATCTTATTTATTTGCGTGTTCTCTCTCTGTCGTTTAATTAGTTTGGATAGGGGTTTGTCAATCTTGTTGATTTTCTCCAAGAACCAACTTTTTGATTCATTGATTCTTTGGATTGTTTTCTCTGTTTCTATTTTGTTGATTTCCGCCCTCGGTTTGATTATTTCCAGTCTTCTACTCCTCCTGGGCACGACTGCTTCT
>JABTXL010005929.1:4599-39607 GCA_025134845.1 Neodon shergylaensis | reverse complement strand
TCTGCCGGCGCCTCTGCGTCGGTCGTCTGCCGTCGCCGAGCCTCTGCTTCGGTCTAACTTTCGTTTCTACAAATAAAATTAGAACCAAATCTGTGAACACTGTTATTTAACATTACTACCTAATCATTCAAAATAATAAACAAAGAATCAATATTTGACTATGTTAATATAATAAAGCTTTATGACTCTCTAGGGTTTATTTTTATAAGAAGTTAATAAATATCAAACATGGCATTTGCTCATTTAGAAGATCATACTTGCCACTGTAACTATGAATTTAAAGTAAATTAAATGGACTTCAAATAACAGACACATGTGTATATATAACAAGGTTGACCTTAAATTTGCATCAATAAACCAAGATCCACACCAGTGCAAATTATTCATATCTTTATCAGATCTCCACTGCCAGTGGTTCCCCAGTCTTCCTGAATAGTGCCATCCCTGGAGATCACCAACCTTTGGGACATGTGCCACATTCAAACCAGAACAACATGCTGGATTTGAACATGGTTAACAGAAAAGACAACTCTTTTACACATTTATCTGTTATTTGAAGTCCATAGTTACAGTGGCAAGTATGATCTTCCAAAAATAGCTAATACCATGTTAGATATTGATTAAATATAAATATAAAAATATTAATAAATATAAATATAAAATTAAATATAAAAATAAACCATAGTGAGTCATAAAGTAACTACAGTTATTAGCCACTGGCACTGATGATATTATACTTTATGGGTTTTTTTTTTTAGATTTCACAAGAAATCTTCCTAATTTTCTAAAATCAAAAGAAAACTCCAAAGGAAACAAAACATGAACCATGCATGCTACGTAATAAAGCGCATATGCCCCAAACTCAGAGGTTGACATCTTAACTGTCAATGTGAACTCATCAGTAGGTGAGGATTTGGGGGGTGATTGGGTTATGAGTTTATAAGAGTCTCATGAAAAGGATCACAGAAAAGCTTCTTTCTCTTTGTTTTCATGCTGTGTGAGGCTAACACAAGAAGGAGGCATTCTGCAAATGAGCAAAAAGATCCTCAGCACTAACCCCCGCTGTGTGTAACATGATCTCTGACCCCGTGCCACTAGAACTGTAGGAAATGAATTGCTATGCTTCATAACCTGCCCTATCTATGCTACTTTACTGCAGCATCTGGCACTGTGGGTATAAGACAACCCATGAAGCTTAGTTCCAAGGAATAAAATTTACTTTCTCTTAATTAGATTATTGATTAATAAAACTTTAAATTTTTACAATAATGGATGATAAAACAGAATCTATGTTTGTATGTACTCAGGAAATATTTATGAAGATTATAGCAGGAGATTGTTAGATATTAAAAATTAATCAAATTAACACCCTGAGTTTGTAACTTTGTTAGGATATGACATGGCCATGAATAACTGTAAGAGAGTACTGCGCATGTATTTGCCAAATTTTTAGACTTATAAATCAATGTAAACCTTGCTCAGAAGCATTTTTTCCTCCATATGTAAAAGCCAGACATGAAACACATTACTGACTGGAGTCATTTCCTAGAACTCACATGTAGGTTAGTTACACTGAACTGTCCTCACTTCTGATTGAAAATATAAGTTTTCAGTATCGCACCATGATTCCAAGGTTTGATGCACTTTTCATTATTCTTTCTCTGGCTCAGTGACTTTGGGCTCACTCTTGGCTTGTATTATTAAATTTGCTTCGATCCCAAACTCCATTAAACATCCCTTCTATTATAGCTGTGAACATTTAAGTGTAACAAATCAGAAAAGCAGAAGAATGTTCATGTAAATGGTTATGAAAACACAAAAGCAGGGAAAGTCAGAAGAAAAAGATATTCCAAGAATTATCCTAGAAAGGCTAGCATAGTGTTCTTTCATTGTTTGAGGCATGTTAGACAAAGTGGAGATTAAAATTGCAAATACGGAATTAGCCATTGCTTCTACGGGTGCATAAAATTGATCTACTCTGATCACCTGCTCAGAATAGTTTTGTCATCTGTTCAATGCACAACCTTGCCTTATGTGTATGCAAGTTTAAAATGGCTTATTAAGTGTACATTGTTGATGTATTGACTCTGAATGTTTAGCCATTTTTAACCTGGACCTAATAGAAGTTTGCAGCACAGGTATTTCCATATGAAATGCCGCCTCTGGCTCCATGCACTTAGTACATTACATAGCACTTTAGTTTCTTTGTACTCCGCACAAACACTCAAAGGCATATTAAGTCCACTAAGACAAGAATCTCTCATAATATGAAAGCTGCAATAAGAAGGTACACAATTGCTTCCTCAACCTGGCTTGGGAATTTTAGTGTCTGAGACTCAGATTTCTCACTAATCTACATGGCTGTGCATGACCAAGAGAATACCTTGTGTGGGAGCCCACATGTGACTCAGTTTCCATCTGGAGTAAATTCTGCCTTAAAAGTCATTTGAGTTCAAGCTTGCCTGCTCTGCCTGCATCCTTGAGGGCTGTGAGAGAGATCTGATTAAGCCCATGGGATAGGGCATTTTGTCCATGAGAAAAGAACACACTACCTAGTAGAAAGAATATTGCTAATGCCAAATCTTAAGAACAGCAAGATCGAAATTGAAACTACTTGTGAGCAGCGAGGACATGATAGACAGGTAACTGCTTGCTCAAGGACAGGAATGGTCTTGTGGTTAGATACTGACTGTCTGTGCTGTGCTTTTTTTCTGCTTCTGTAAATAAGCAGGCTCTGAAATAAATTTGGGACTGGCTGATATTCACCAACAGACTTCCCAGATCTATTCTGTGTTTTCTGCCTCAATTTCTTTCTGCCAATTCCTCAACCTCATGCCCCCTCCACATAGCCTAGCTGACATTGTTGGAGCAGGCTCCAACAACCTTGAGTGTTGATTTTAGCATAACAAATTGTTTTGTGAGTAAGCAAATTTGCAAACATGAAACTTACGGATTAAATAACGAAGAATGATCGTGTGGATTCTGAGTCCATGAGTCTGACTGGGCTCACATGGCTGGCTGAGAATGGAGACAATGATAATAGCACAAGTATGTCCATGGGAAAACAGGCGACCAGAGTTCCTGGTCATCACTTTATGAAGAAACTGGGAATCAGAAAGGCAAATGGATCGGAAATAGGGTATTGAAAACATTAAATTTCTCAATTTTGTTTTTTTTTAAAAATAAGTAACTACAAGATCATTTTCTAATCTATAAAAGCCCATAAAACTCCAACACCGTAGCATGTGAAGAATCAGCTGCTGTAGCTACAGAAGGTGTGGAGGTTGTACACCATCAAGGTCTACCAGAAAAATAGATGGTATAAATAAACAAGGTATAAATATCATTGCTGGCATGCAATCTAGACAGCATGGTGTGGGGATTTGGTACACGTGGGATAACAAGGAAAAAGTGCATTTGGTCCATGGCTCTATGGTAGTCAGGGTCTGTGCTGACGTCCAATTGCCCTGTTACCATTAAAGACCATGCAGGCACCTAAGATCAAGAGCCAAGTTAGTGCCTCAAGGCCATACGGCTACTGGGGGCAGTGGTAACATTCAGACCCAGCTACTGCTGAAGACCACGTTGGGGTCCGTGGTCCTTGTGCAACTTGGGGTCTGAGTTGAAGTCTGGGTTCTGCATTGCCACCAATGGTCACAAAGAGGCCTGGGCTTTGAGCCACAACCTGAGACCTTGGTGATGTCTGATAGCCACACAGCTGCCAGAACTATTCCCACCTGAGTGGCCATTATTTCGACCAAGAGCCGGGTTGTCTGGGTCCAAGCCAAGGTCCATTTGTGCGTCTGTGGCCCAGAGACAGCTAGGGTCTAGGTTGATGTCTGTGGGCAGTGTCACCTTCACTGCCCTGGGAAAGCTGGTCACACCTCTCGTTGGCCACTAAAGCCAGAAAGTTGGCCCCTGCACTAATGCAAGAGGGCCCCTACCACTCACCACAGGCAAGGATGAACCTACCCTGGGGATGTATGTAGGGAGGCTGACTCCACCCTCACACCCAAGGTGGGCAGCCCCAGCGGCTCAATCTAATCTGCCTGGCTAACACACCCCCAGCCCACAACTGGGCTTTGGGGTGGCCCACCTTAGCATCACACCATTTGGGTCCTATTGGAGCTTGTGAAGGGACAGTCCCTGTGGAACGATAGCTACAAGATCTCCAAGACTCAGTGACAACAGGTTACCCCACAGGAGCTCTGAAGAAAACCCAATGAGGTCGGTACACTAAAAACCACAAACCATGAGCTAGACCAGTGACTCATTGCAATGAACAGCTGTCAGTCAAGCTGATGGGACAAAAGGGTACACTATATGACGCATCGAAGACTTCAGTGCCACCAGGATGAATGAAGAGGTGATGGAGAGGGAGAAGAGAAGGAGAAGCAGAGAATTTTCTGTTCCTGGTGTCGTTTTTGTTCTGTTTTGGCTTATTGTGTTTGTTTGTTTGCTTGCTTTTTTATTTTCTTTCATGGGGGAGGCATAGCAGGGATGAGGAGCAAGAATATGAAGAGACCAGGAGGTGAATAACAATGGGGTGTGTGGTGTGAAACCCTCAAAGATTCAATTAAGAAGTTACAAAATTTGCATTTTTAAAAATTTTTTTTATTGAGAAAAAGAAAAAAAAAGTTTCCGCTTCCTTCCAGCCTCCCATTTCCCTCCCCCTCCTCCCACCCTTCTCCCCCTCCCCCCACTCCTCTCACCCTCCCTCTCCAGACCAAAGAGCAGTCAGGGTTCCCTGCCCTGTGGAAAGTCCAAGGTCCTCCCCCCTCCGTCCATGTCTAGGAAGGTGAACATCCAAACTGGCTAGGCTCCCACAAAGCCAGAATTTGAAGTAGGATCAAAACCCAGGGCCATTGTCCTTGCCTTCTCATCAGCCCCCATTGTTCGCGATGTTCAGAGATTCCGGTTTTATCCCATGCTTTTTCAGTCACAGTCCAGCTGGCCTTGGTGAGCTCCCAATAGATCAGCCCCACTGTCTCAGTGGTTGGGTGCTCCCCTCGTGGTCCTGACTTCCTTGCTCATGTTCTCCCTCCTTCCGCTCATCAATGGGAACTTGGGAGCTCAGTCCGGTGCTCCAGTGTGGGTCTCTGTGACTATCTCCATCCATCACCAGATGAAGGTTCTATGGTGATATGCAAGATATTCGTCAGCATTGCTATAGGATAGGTTCATTTCAGGTTCCCTATCCTCAGCTGCCCAAGGAACTAACTGAGGACATCGCCTTGGGCTCCTGGGAGCCACTTGAAGGCACCCAGGGCCATCTGGAAATAAAGACTTCTTCTGAAACCAAGAGCTCTTCTAGTTAGAAGACGAGTGGCTCTGTACTGACCAAGGACCCAGCCCAGCAAAGGAAATCTGAGAACAGATGGGAATCATCCTGCAGGATCTGCAGCTATGAACTAGATAAAGCATTTGTATGAGAACCCACCTACACAAAGACACTCTGCCAATGCTTCCCATAGGCTGAACACTGCCAGAGCACAGCTGACGTTGGAGCCTAGCAATTGTTTGCTTTGTGGTTGCAGTGGAGCAGGCATTGGAATTTAGCAGAACAGTAAGAAGAGAAGTGGTTCTAGTGACCAGAGGCCTATTAGTAGGGTTGAACTGAAACGATACACATCCATCCACCTTACTCAACTTGAATTACAGAGAAAGTCTCTATGTTAAGAAATGCAGAATTATCAACATATTTTACTGTGTGGAATAACAAGAGCCATATGGGTGTAATACAATCCATATGTCTCATGATAAAGTACTGTGTAAGAATATCAAATGGGATCAAGCATGTATATGTGTGTTGCATACATGCATGTATGTATAAGTGTAGTGCATGTGTGTATGTGTGTGTGCAGTATGTATGTATGTGGTTTGTGTGTGTGTAGTGTGTGTATCTATGTGTGTGTATGTGTGGTGTGGTATGTGTGTGCAGTATGTATGTGCATGTGTGAGTGTGGTTTGTGTGTGTGGTGAATGAGTGTATATGTTTGGTTTGTGTGTGTGGTGAATGAGTGTATACGTATGCATATGTGTGTTTGGTGTGTGTGTATCTATATGTGTGTGTATGTGGTTTGTGTGTATGTGTATGTATCTATGTATATGTATGTGTGGTGTGTGTGTGTGCAGTATGTGTGTGCATGTGTGTGTGGTTTGTGTGTGTATGTGTTGGTTTGTGTGAGTGGTGAATGAGTGTGTATGTATGCATATGTGCATTTGGTGTGTGTGTGTATCTATATATGTATGTATTTGGTTTGTGTGTGTGTGTGTATTGTGCTTATCTATGTACATGTATGTGTGTTTGTATGTGTGTGTGTGAATGCATCTATAAGTGTGTGTGTGTGCCTGTGTGCACATGCATACCCAGAGTTAGAAATTTGAGTCATAGCTATTTTGATAAAGGTTTACCAAGTACAAATTGTTCTGAAATTTAAAAAGACAAAGAGACAATTGAATACATTCGGTCAAAAGAGAACAGGTCTTTATACTATAATTTATTTGAATTTTTCTGAAGTACTAAAAGCCATGGTCTCAAAATATCATTGGATAGAGATGAGAATATTTTGTCATTTTATAGCGCATTTCTTAATTATAAATGTATCAAGTCTTTTATCAAGTTTCTTTTGTTTGCTGCAGGCTTCTGAGACTTTGCTATCTGTCACATGTCAAAGCAGTTTTCTTAAAATAGTATACTCATCACGTCTAAATAATATATATTTATTTTTCTACCTAAAATCCTCCCAAATGTCTTTAAACTAACAATAGAAAATTAATTCCAAAAGTGGTTAATATTTTTTCACCTCAGTAAAACTAGAAAAGTTTTGCACAAGTAATTATGGGAACAGAATCCATTCAAATAGATTTTTAAATTTTACTTGAAGTATATTTTGCATTGCAGAATTTTAAAAATAAAGACCAAAAGTGCCATTAGTCCACTTCAGAGGGAAAGGTTTTCTTTTCTATTTGCCTCTGGACATCAGAACTATCTTCAGAAATGTTTCCCACATCAATTATAGTTTTAGAAATAAAATTCTGAGTTTTGGCTGATTGGTTTATTGGTCAAATAGAGAAACAAACCCAACAAACTCCCAACAAACTTAGTATTTATGAGCCCTTAATTTTCAACTTTGAAGACAAAATTATTCCAGCAATCTGAATATTTTCTTATCAATGAACAAATTTCCTTTTCCTAGTCAACAGCCATAGAAATATCAGATTGAAGGATGCTGAAGGGTTCTTTCTAGTGTAAGGACTTTGGGAAGGGTCAGTGGAGCATTCTCAGACAGATGGTCGCGGCCCTGCACTTGCGTTCTATCTTCTGTGGGACAAAGCAGGTTTATTGTGATTCAGAGAATGAAAGTGGTGGCAGTTAAGGACCACATTTCAGGCAGAATCTTAAATTATACTTTGCATTTACATTTTTTTAATTCTGACTAAATTTTGCAATATGTGGAATGAAACAAGGAAACAAACTAGATAGATAAAGTAAGATGAAAGGAGTTTGCTCTCATGCTTTTTCTGCAGCTGTATAGGAGGCAGAGCTGAACACTCCTCCTTTCTCTGGACCATCAAGATCTGCAGATGAAGTAGCCTTAAGACATTTAGCTAAGGGTTACCTACTTGGGTTTGCATCTCCCAAGGCATTCTAAAAAATCACAGCCCTGCATCATGTCAACTGAACTGATTATAGCAAACTATCACCAAGATTTCTTCATATATTTTGTGGATTAGAAATAATTAGAAAGTTTAGCAAAGTATTTTATTATTAATAAATGCATCATGTGCACATTTTAAGTTCTAAATCTGAAACAATGCAATTATTTTTCTTAAATTAACCACCAAGCCACCTTTTGCTTCATTTTAGGATTTCAATAAATACCGTGATTTATTTTATTTGAATTCCACTACCAAAAAAGTTAAATTTCACATTCAGACTGAAATAGTTTATTACAAAATATAAGGGTCACAAACCTCAAGATGTAGAGATTAAGAGGTAGATAATTTATATATGGTACTAAGTCTTGTCTAAAACTGTAAAATAATTAATCAATTAGTTGCTCCCAATTGAAGATCAATGAGAAACTGTTTTCCTGGAAATCAAAATCCATGCTCTCAACATGCCATTTTATCACTGAATTTACAATAGGCCTCATTTCCATCCATGAACTAACTACGTACTGCAAAACCTACATATTAAGCCCAAGTAGTAATTCCTCTCAGTTACATGCCAACAAACATGGAGTTCAGTTTTATAAGATATTTTATTAATATTATTCTTACTAATGTCAAAGTCAACCTTCCTCCTTGTTAACTCTGAAATGTGGTATGTGTTGTGTATTTTTATTGCCTGTAGTACTTAAATTAGCTCCTGTCTGAAAACTACATGGTATTATAGAATTCTGAAAGGCATTTGAAAGCTCTGATGTAAAAATTAAAAAAGGGAGTCACCAACATTTAGAACTGTTATTATAGGCAGTCAAACCCTGCAACTAATACTCTTGGTTCTATTTTAAATGTCATTCATTTTAATATTCATTGTCATTTGCTTCCTTTAGGCCCTACAGTGGCGCCTTGTTCGTGGATGTCTGGGGCTGTGTTGCTCACCTATTGTGAGGAACACATGGATTACACCTGCATTAGAAGGTATTAGGTACTAGGATATCAATGGATTTGGGGGTTCCCTTCATAACCTGACATAGGAACATCACACCCTGGGATGTATTTGTTTAATTTGCCCTTACATTTCTGTATGCATTAATAAATCAATCTCAATATTTAAAAGTCTGCTACAATGCCGGGAGCATGATAATGCACATCTTTAATCCTAGCACTCGGGAGGCAGAAGCAAGTAGATCTCCTAATTTGAGGCCAACCTGATTTGCATAGTGAATTCCAGGACAGCCACAGCTATAGAGGGAGACCTGGTCTCAAATAGCAATGTATCACATTCATTTATTATTCAGAGATCACACATGTAGTACTGTGTGTGCACTTGCTTGTGGAGATCAATGGGACAAATGCAGATGTGAGTTCTCTTTTTCCAGTACATGTGTTCTGAGACTGAATTCAGATCACTAGGATCTCCAGAAAGTGTATTTACCCACTGAATCATCGTCTTAGCCCCTAGTTTGAAAGTTTAAAGTTAGTATTTCAAACGACTGTGATGGGTAAAAAACAGATGTCCTTGTATGTTCTGAATATGTTAACTTATCTGGACAAAATGTCTTTACAGATATGAGATATGGAGATAATCCTTTAGATGAAAAAAACACTCTGGGATAGGTGTGTCACTGTCGGGTCAGCCTTAGTGTTTGTAGCCCCTGTCTCTTCTTTTGGTCATATTCCAGTGAATGCTAGTACCTACTACACACACTCATGGCCCTGAGCTACCAATGGCATGCCTTTCCTGCCAGGATGAATTGTAACCTCTCAAACCACAAACCAAACTAAACTTCCACTCTTCCACTCAAATTGGCAGATATTTACTCTAGACACCAAGCAAAGTAACCCATATGCCTACTCTCTCTAATATAATACCTTGAGGTTGAAGTTATTCTTGGTGGGGTGATGAAAACAAATGTGAGACACAAAATTTTTTTCTCAGAGAAAAAATTGACTTTCCTCATATTCAAGTAATGAACAATATTTTATATATAAATTGTATCTATACAATTTAGGGAATTGTTCATAGTATTTCCTATTGCATAGTCTGTACAAATCCTGAGAATACCATCATATAGAAAACATTGGCACAAGCTTCTTCATAAAATTGGTGTAAGAAGTTCTATACTAAAATCAATAATTAAGAGACCATAATAGTAGGGTCCTTAGTATTCTTAGTGGTAAGCTATTCAAAGCTCAAGGAAAGTATGAGAGACAGAGAAGTCACTATAGACAGAGAAAGCTATCACCTAAAAATAATGCATGACATAGATGAGAAAACATGATTAAGGGAGGGAATGACAGTCTGTGCTTAAAAATCCATGTTTTAGCAAATATCTGATTAAGGAGGTGTAGCAATTAATATCATGGCTAAAGTGCAAAGAGTTTTGTTTTATGGATAGATTCTCTTTGCTGGTAAAAAGAAAAGCCATTGCATAGGTCAGACATTATTAGTTCCCAAGAGTAGTACAGAGTAATTGACTGAGCCAGTAAAACCTCCCCTATCCCCTAAAATGTGACCATAGTGAACCTAAAGCAAAATGAGCTCCATTAGTATACAAAGATATTAAATACACAATTTTGTTAGAATCATAAAGGTATAGTAATGCATTCTTTGTAACTGCAACAATATTAGATGTTAAGAACTAAAGAAAGATGCCCAGCTTTGATCTGCTGCAGTATTGCCATTCTGGTGTTATTTTTATGGCTCCAGAAGAAACAAGTTGATTCTTGATCTAGCAGGACTCATCTCTGTCATTCTGCCTAAGGGACTCTGAAGGATGGTCTCACCTTTAGACAAGTTCAGCAGTAATTTCTCTGGGGTTCCTGCATATCCAGGTCACACAACAAAACATCAAAAAGTCTAGGCAAGAACAGTTTCTAGGCCAAATGGCTGACAAATTCCATGAGAAACCTCTTCGATGCCCATCATCCTCTTGAAGTAGATTGGTGCTGCCAGGAACAAATGTGTCTCATTATCATGAAAAGTCCTAGGTTCTTAAAACATTTTAAATGCCATATTCTGTAGATCTTTTAAAGTATTGAAGATTATCTATCTAACTGAAATATATCTCTACATATCTAAAAAACATAAGTAACATAACTACAAGAATGGCTATTATTCTATTAACCTGCATTTCTAAATTATACATTTACATTTTAATGAACTGCACAAACACAATACCTTAAACAAGAGCATAAATATACATATAACAAATTGACCTCAAATTTGTATCAATAAACCAAGATCCATACCAATGCATATCTCTTATAGCCTCCTTTAAATGTAAACAAATATTTATAAACAATATTTGAGAACTTGGCTGTAGTTCTCTCCAAACTGCTTCCTGCTTTTTGTTAGGCGAAGTAATTTTTGGGGGGTGTTCACGGCAACCTTTCAGGTGTCTTGGTCCATCAAATCACATTAGTCTGGGCCTGTTATACAAGTATGCATCTATAATGACAAGACTTTGTGATAAAGGCAAGAGTTTGAGTTTGGGACTGGCCTTGGGTAATGGGACTCTCTAAATAAGTAACCCTCAAAACCACTGTGAGCAGGACTGATTTTAGTTTTTTCTGATATATACAGCTTCATTTTACTAAGAGGGATTGTTGTTGGAGTGCTAATTTGTTTGGGGGGAAGATGCTTGTTTGCTCCTGTCTGCTCAGACTGAAAATAACCACACAGAAACTATATTATTTGCAATACTGTTTGGTCAATAGCCTGGCTAACTCTTATATCTTAAAGTAATCCATTTCTCTTTAATCTGTGTATTGCCATGTGGTTGTGGCTTACTGGCAAGGGTCTGGTGAGCTTTGGTGGAGGCATCTGTCTTCTGCAAGCAGCTACATGGCTTCTCACTGACTCTACCTACTCTGTTTATATATCTTTTCCAGCCTGGCTATATTCTGTTAACCATTGACTGATAGCAGCTTCTTTATTTCTTAACCAATAAAAACAACACATATACAGAAGGACTTCCCACACCAATGAACCTAAAGCAAAATGAGCTCTGTACCCAAAGGTATTAAATACACAATTTTGTTAGACTCATAAAGGTATAGTAATGCATTCTTTGTAACTGCTACAATATTAGATGTTAATAACTAAAGAAATATGCCCACCTTTGATCGGCTGCAGTATTGCCATTCTGGTATTGTCTTTATTTTTATTGCTCCACAAGAATCAAGTTGATTCTTGGTCTGGCAGTGACTCATCTGTGTAATTCTATCTAAGCAGACAGGGAGGACAGAGAATGCAAGGCTCTAATCAAAAGGACAAATCTTGGCGAATACATTGGCTAATGCATCCACAGTGCACTGGTTAAAACATGCACAAAATATTCTCAAAAGCAGAGACAGCCTAGCAGCAGAAGAATTGCACTAGCAGATCTCACACTCAGCTGTCTCCAGTAGAAAGGGATATTTAGATTTTGGATGCATCTTAAAGTAGAGCCAATAGGATCTCTAAACAATTCAATGTGATTTAGAAAAGAAAGAGAAAGAAAAAAAGGGGTGGGAATCAAAATAGATCTTAATCTTTGAATATGTTCTGATATGTTTGGGTAGAAAATCTGAGTTGGAAGTATTTATTTGAGAATTATTGTAAAATATTAAATCCTTCAGATTGAGGAAACTACCAAAAACAGCACTCAAAGATAGAAAAAAGCCCCAAACCTTGATGTCCTCCAAAGTAAAGAGGCAGACTGAAGAGAAAGCTTTAAAAAAAGGATGACAACAAAAAACTGGTGGACTGAGAAGACCATAATATATTTCTTTGAGGCCATTGAGACCGCACCGTTTCTTCCCATTTTCACATTCTCTCCCTTCCACCCCACACTGCCCACAGCAGCAAGAATTCCTTTGCAAGTTTTCTTGTGAAACATTCCTGTTAATCACTTCAGGGGCTTCTTTGTACATTTCAGAGCCCCAGTCTTATGTTGTTTTAAACATTTAATATCTGAAGACCTTATTTCCAGTCTGCAGACTGCAGCCTAAATGGTTTCCGTTGGTTCTGCTGATCTGATTGTCCACACTTCTGACCTTGAATTTCTAAATCTGCTTCCTGCTTTCCTGTTTTGCACATTTCATGACTCACTTCCCATTTGGATTTCCAACCACCAGGTACAGAAACTTAATAGTCTTTTTTTTTTTTTGTGCAGCTCAGTGACAAAAAAGAAAAAAAAAAGAAAGGTGCCTTTAACTGGTACTTTAGAATTTTTTGCTATACCTTGTAGGTTATGGCTGCTCTTCTGTGTGATGATTTGCTGAGTACGCTTCTTCTAAATGTGTCCTATTCCCCTCTTCTTATATTTCAGTTCTCCAAATTTCTGGCATATTTGTTGATTATTTAGCCTACAAAGGAAGGCCAACTTTCCAAGTCAAGTTTCTGGTAGCTTGTTGAAGTTAACTTCTCTTTTGAATAATAATTTATAATCTAAAATAAGAGAAAATGATCCATATTACTGTTTATTTCCTTGCTTAGCAACAGTTAGGTAAATCTTTCTGTTTTGATATGAAAACAAACTAAATGTATGAGTGGTTATTTTGTGACTTTATGTTTATACTTTACTATTCATACTTTCTTTGTTTATTGCTTGTACCTTGAAAAACATCAAAACAACTTTCAATTGAATTCTAGATTTAAAATTCATAGTGAATTACAAAATACAATATAAATAGAAAACACAATTTAACTCTTTAACATCAGATTCCTTTGTTTGAGTTGTTTGTGAGGACAGATGTTAATATGACCAGAAATATCCTTTTAAACAAAAGAAAATACAACCCTAGCAATGAGAAAGGCACTTAAAAATGACATAATTCTGAGGCGTTAGCAGCCACATAAAAGCTGTGAAACTCTGTACACTGTTTTGGCAGCAGAAGGGAAGGGTTTCTGTTTTATTTCCTTAATTTCTCTTTCATTTACATCTTGATATTTACCTTATGCCACCAAGTTACATTTTGCACAGCTATTGCTTTCCTTCTAAAAATAATTTCATGTATTCAAGAAATATGGAGAGGCAAACTTCGTATTTGACAAGTTTACTTGGTGTTACATATTATTCTCATTGTCATTGCCTTCTTAGGCAGCTATTAAAACTGCGTTTCCAATTGCTCTACATCTTTTTTATGTTTCTATTTGATGCCATGCATCATTAACTCCACAGAAGTTCCTTTATTTCTAGAGGACAAACAGCCAATGTTGCCTTGCTACACACAGTACCGTTTTGTTTTAGAACCGTCTCTTGAAAATGAATTAGAATAATCTGTCTAAATTAAAAAAAGGCATATCAGATTCTTTGTGCTCCTGGCCACCTCATAAACAATCAGATACTCTTGTATCTCACTTTGAAAGGCTTGAGAAAGAAAAAGGAAGGGCATGGTCTCTTCTGTGGTCTGACACCTCCTGGTTTATCTCCAGCTGGAGAGAGCTAGGTGACCTGTGATAGCCCTGGCACATTGACTATTCCATTAGGAATGTCTCATGTTTACTAATTGAGTTAGGGACTAAATTTAGCTTGGATCTGGTTGGCTGAAAGGTAGACTGTTTCCTTCAGTGATAAAATTGCTTTAGAAGACGCTCTTTTCATTTAGTGGATGCTGCAAGTGCAGAATTTGTATTCATATTTTAATAGTACAGTAAAAAAAACCTTTAACATCAGTGACTGTAAAGACTGGGGGATCCATAAGTAAAGAAAAATGAATAGATTAGTTACAAGAACTATTTGGTGTTATAATTTTTAATAAGTTCTGTATTAAAAGTCACTCCTATATGGCTTTTTAAGCAAATGATTCTTTTAAATATTTGTTACATTTTTATGCGATGGTACACATGCTATAGTCTTTCTGTGGAGGTCAAAGATGGCTATTTGAATTTGGTTCTCCTTTCAAGCATGTAGGTTCCAGGGTTGGACTAAGGTTGTAGGAATTGGTAGCAAACATCATTACTTGTTGAGCCATCTTGCCAATGCTTCTTTGGTTCTTACACATTGCACCAATCTCTGACAAATGCCAAATTGGACTTGCTGACTCTGAAGCTAGCTGTTTTGGATTTATGAGCATATGATACAGGTGCATGATAATTTATACATCAATCTCAGGATTTCCTTTGACCTGTGTATTTTAACTCAAAAGGGTGGTCAAATTCTAGAGCTGATATTTGTTTTTAAGCTCTCAGGTACATGTTTCTTCTGCTCCAAAGTCAGCACTAGTCTCCACCTTCAAAACCATTAACCGCACTAAGGGACCAGTGGCTGCATGGAAGGGGCAGGGTTAATGAAGTCCACTCTGGCAAGGAAAGATCCTACTTCTTGTTAAGATCCTTTCTCCATTTCACAGAGCCCATTTATCACACCACTGCTCTTAAACAGTTTTCGGATGCCACACACCTGTAATCCTAGTACCTCAGAGGCCGAAGCAGGAAAATCTTGGTGAATTTGAGATAATCCTTGGCTATGTTTGACTTCCAGACCAGCCTGGGCTACAGCATGAGACTCTGTCTCAAAATCAGCAGAGCATCAGAACTCATTTTCTTTTCCTTACTGAAAACCTTAGCAATTTATTCGTTTTCTGTAACTCTAAATTTTCCATCATTTATTTCATTTATACTTATTTATTAATATACTGGGTTTATGTTATTTAAATCAGAGTAACACATTATAAATGAAACTTTCCTGAAGAACCTTCAATGCAAAATGACAAATCTATTATACTTACTTCATCTAAGAAATTGTTTTCCCACACCCATCCTCCATTAGTGTGGCTATTTTTATTTCCAATTATATTTCTAAATAAAAACTTTCATTGTTATTCTGCAGCTAATGTATATTAGGAAGTATTTTCTTAATTCTTATCTTAGTAGATGAAAACTCGGACTGTCTCCAACAGGATTTTTTTTTTAACTCTGGAGTCAAGGAATGCATGCATATACCTGCTTTTCAGCAATTTTTAATTTTTCTTTTTCTGTACTTAATGGTTCTCTGATTTTTTTTTGGATTGTTTAGTGGGTCATTATCATATCCCCTCTTAAAAGGCTTTTCAGATTGGCTACCTAAAGTATTTCCATGTGTTCTTCTTGTCAATTATACTTCTGTTTGGAGTCAAGATCTCTTGTCTGTTCCATACTGGTCTGGTCATGTTTCAGCCTGTTCAGTTGCTACCATCCAAAGATAACTGAGTGTGATAGCATGTTATCACGCCAGCTCTCACTTTATAGGCTGTATTGTGGAACATATGCAATAAAGGTCCACTAGTGCCATCATATTCTGCTGCTTATTCTATCTTTTGTCTTATACTCGATTGTTTTTGCTTGTTAAGGTTTTTGTTGCTGTTGACAGAATCAAGGGCCTTGAACTTACATTGTACCTGACAGCTTAGGCTAGATATGAGTTCCTGATCTTCCTGCCTCTGCCTTCCAAATGCCGAAATTACAGGGGTAAAACCCTAGGTTGAAAATACTTGTATTAATTTTTAAAACTAATTCTGCCATTACATTCTAGTTTTCAGTTACACTGGTGAGCCATCCCTGGATATTTAAACTATTGCTCTTATTGTGTTAGTTTCTATTGTGTCCCTAGAATATTTGAGAGTTTTTAACTCATATTCTAAATTACTCAAAATTTGCTCTGACTTTCTCTCATCTATCTTTGATGATATCAGATAGCTCATTTCACATAGCATTTAGGTATAAACAGTGGCTTTTGTTTTTCATTTTGTCACTGGCAATTCATCATGCTGTCTCTTCTTGATTTCATTGACTTTTCTTATTTTGTCAACTCTGAGCATCTTCAACATTTTGAACTACCATTCTGACCTATCATCCTTAATAATTTGTCATTATTTATTTTATTCTTTTGTAATAATGATAGTAAGATGGTTTTTATTTTCAAGTTTTTCAAAGAATTGCTTGAAGATTTGTAATTGTTCAAACCAAAATTTACCAAGCTTTACTTTACACAAGCCATAAAAAAATCTGTTTTTTAAGAAAGTGATGGGAATCTGGGCAGTGGTGGTGCATGCCTTTAATCCCAGCACTCTGGAATCAGAGGCTGGTGGATCTCTGAGTTTGAGGCCAGCCTGGTCTACAGAAAGAGTTCCAGTACAGCCAGAGCTACACAGAGAAAGCCTGTCTCAAAAAGAAAGAAAGAAGGAAGAGAGGGAGGAAGGAAGGAAGGAGAGAAAGAAAGAAAGAAAGAAAGAAAGAAAGAAAGAAAGAAAGAAAGAAAGAAAGAAAGAAAGGGCATAAAAAAGGTCATAGACTTATGATGCTTAAGACTTGGTTAAATTTTGACTTTTAGTGTTTATATATTTGTATTATAGAACTTATCTTCTCACATGTAACAATGTTCAGTTCTGGAAATACATAAAGTAAAATTGGAGAACAAGCAAAATAAGGCAGAAAATGGAGAATATCTAACACTGAACTCAAAAGAAGCCCAGCAAGAAGGATTTGTACTCTACTTCAGCATTTTTACCTATCTATACATGCTGATAAAAATGGAAGTTTAAAGCCCACTTTGAAATCTACATGAGGATACAATGAATGGAATTCTTGCTTTTGTAATGGTCTGGGAAATAGCTGTTTGATTACAAAACATAATAGAAATTATTTACAAACAATGTTTACTATTCTGTTTAATTTATTACTTAATGCATCACTTTATTATTATATAAAAATAGAAGTATTGTTATTCATTACTATACTGAAGTTATGCTACATGTTTCAGTAATGCAGAAAGTCAAAGTGATGGAAGTGTTTGTTTGCAGAAACTGGCTAATATAGATTAAAATGTCATATACATCTATAGCCCTTAAAAGATTCTAAATTCTGAAAATAGACCTGGCCCTAGATCATTACATAACTGATATAGTCCTGGGTTATGTAATATCCCCCAAAGGGTTCTGGGTCAGCCATCCTTAGCCAGCGGTTTTACAAATAGCTTCCTTCACTTCAGACCATATTTTGTTAACAAATCTTTTTATAAAGCCGGGCGGTGGTGGCGCACGCCTGTAATCCCAGCACTCGGGAGGCAGAGGCAGGCGGATCTCTGTGAGTTCAAGGCCAGCCTGGTCTACAAAGGGAGTTCCAGGACAGGCTCCAAAGCTACAGAGAAACCCTGTCTCGAAAAACCAAAAAAAAATCTTTTTATACTCAATTTTAGAAGTATTGTTTTGAGACATTTTGAATGTTAGAAATGAAAAAAATGAAATTACTGATTCCAACTTGGAAGAGAGAGAAAGCATGCACCTTTGGTCTTGCTTCCTGCTCTTTGAAGGGCCCTCGTGGTCCACTATTACAAACACATCCACACCTACCTATCTCTTCAAAGATCCACTTCCAAATGCTGCCCCTTTGGACATTCTGGCTTTCATTAAAGTTGTGTGAATAACAAACATGAATTCTAGAATGTCAGTGGAGGAGGGATATGAACAAGACCTTAATCATGAGATCTTTGAGACATCCCAACAAGCATGGCTTATTGGGAATCAGATATACATTTTTTTAATGTTTATTTGTTGCAGGAGAGGGCTGCTTGTTCATCCCAGCCGCCCAGCTAGCTTAGTCCCGAAATAACCACATAGAAACTATATTAATTAAAACACTGCTTGGCCCATTAGTTCCAGCCTCTTATTGGCTAATTCTCACATCTTGATTTAACCCATTTCTATTAATCTGTGTATCACCATGTGGCAGTAGCTTACAGGGTAAAATTCCAAGCACCTGTCTCTGGTTGATCCATGGCATATCTCCGATTCTGCTTTCTTCCTCCCAGAATTCAGCTCTGTCTTCTCAGCCTACCTAAATTCTGCCCTATCAGGCCAAAACAGTTTCTTTATTCATTAACCAGTGAAAGCAACAAAAAGACCTCCTACAATAACAACAAATATGAATTCCATAATGTCAGTGGAGGAGGTATACGAACAAGACCTTAATGGTGAGATCTTTGAGAAATCCCAAGAAGCATGGTTTATTGGGAATCAGATATATGTTGTTTTTTATGTTTATTCAATATAAAAGTTCTAAAATTTGTGAAATGGCATCTGAGGCTATCCTATGGTTTCCACAATCAAGAGCAAATATGTGAAACTGCACACGTAAGAACACACACGCCCTGTTGTTTAAGTATTGATTACTTCTTTTCAAGTTGTTGATCAGTGTGTCTCATAGACTCCCCCAAACATCACAGGCTGTTGCCATTGTTCTTGGTTACGCTCCAGAACTCGATGGGAAGACCTCATTACTGAAGAACCCACATAATTCTGTTAGAGAACATATAGACATCACAATGGCACTGATGTGGAAGCTTTGTCCTTACTGGCTACCTTTCAGAGTGCCAGAAGGCTGTATTCATGCTATGTGGCAATAAAATTATTCCACAATCTTACCCAGCTGTAAAACCTGAGAACTACAATACCAACTAGTCTGGCAAGATAAGCCAATTGGTGCAGCAGTGGCATGAATTTACAGGAGCAAACACCTGTTCTTTAATGGATGTGCAACCCATTTCACAAGATAGAATTCATGCCTGGTACTATTAACTACACCTTAACTCCATGACTGTCTAGGCTGTAGTTAGTTAAGTTAACTGCCACTTAAGTTCCTATTTTTCCTTGCACTTATTCATTAGTGCATCTCTCAAGTCTCATATAACTTCCTTTTCTCAGTAGATTGTAATTCATACAGAGAACAACAAATTGTCAACATTCAGAGAATAAGAGATTAAGGCATGCTCAACCCTAAATGGAATCTCTGTATCATATTCTCTCCCTGAAAGACTCTAGAATCATTGTGGTTGTCAGGGTAAAAAGATTTCATGAGCCAGAAGTAATGGCTATCTGAAATAAAACAGTATTTGCTGGATATGACAGGGCCCTTTCATAGGAGTTCACAGTATCTAAGTGCATGTGTGAGATCTGCACAAGCTCAAGCCTGCCGCAATTCAGCTTGGGTGGAGACCTTCATAAAGTCCCACCTTTAGCTAAGAAGTCCTTGGCAACTGATGGTTGATGGGCAAAAGAAAATCAATTGTCTTCAGGTATGCATCGCTGAAAGACTACCCAGGCTGTAGCAGATGGTCTTACATCCGTGTATACACTGACAGCACTAGATGGACTCAGTGGGTTTTAAGAACAAAATAGCAGAAAGAATTGAAAGGAAAGGTGGGGGGATGGGTTTGATCAAAACAGACAATTTGTTTACATGCAAGTCTCAAAATTCAACAAGAATGAAAAACAGAAGATAGCTAAGCTGACATGTGAATGCTGAAAACTGAACCTGGGTCTTCCACAAGAGCAGCCATGGCTCTGGACTTCTAGACTGCAGAACATATATCTCTCCAGGTTGTTGTTCATCATCATCATCATCATCATCTGAAGCTCAAACTACTCCCTATGATTCACAGTGCTAAGATTTGATTTCTGCCCAAGAAGTATTGTAATAAATAAAAGAAATATGTTTTCCATTTTTTAGCACTAATATTCACTCTAATTTCAAACCAAAATCTACATGTTTGAATATAACAGTTACCTTTCCTTGTAGTTAGTGAAAACTTGACACACACACACACAAAACTAGAAAGACAAAATTCATACTTCAAATACAGTGTTTAAATCTTGTAAGCAAGTTATTGTTTTGAAGATGGCTGCCTGCTACATGACAACCTATGATGAGAATATTTATTCATCTATTTATCTATCTATCTACCTACCTACCTACCTACCTATCAATCACCTATCTGTTAGAATTATCATATTAAAAAGATTCATAATTTTCTCAAAAAGGCCTTGGAAATTCATTTTCAAAGTAGTTTCCTTATTAATATTTCATTTACTCTTTAAATTTTATGTGTGTGTGCTGGAACAACTTATAGAAAGTTTTAATCAATAACATCACTGAATTAAAATCCAAAGACATTATAACAACATTCTTAATGCATCATTAATTATGGTATGCATATTAATATTAAAATTAAGATTACATGTTAATAGATTTTGTTTATGTAGTCAATGACCTTGTAAGATACAAGATAAAAAATTAGGGAAAATAGTGCATGACAAACAGCATCTAATGCTAGCTAGCATCCTATTGTTTTTTTATATTTTAACTTTTTATTTTTTTTAAAAATTAAGTTTAAATATATTTTGATCATATTCTTTACTTCCCCCAAGTCCTTTTAGATCCTCTTCCCCATCCTACCTTCCTAACTTTAAGTTTCTTTTCAAAAAACAAAAACCTAATACAATAACAATCACCCCCCAACCAAAATGACAAAATAAAACCACATCCAAAAAGAAACACAAAGCTATAACCAAATAAATACACACACAGGCACACAATACAAAACAATATCTGTGTAGTCCATTATATGTTGATCAACTACTCCTGAACATGAGGCCTGTGACGGAGTTGTTTATATACACAGAGTCACTTTATTAGAGAAAAATGATTTTCCCTCTCACAATGACAGTTCAAATTGTTAACCTTTATCCTGTGGCTAGTTTTTCATTCATTCATTCATTCATTCATTCATTTATATATTCATTCATGCACTTAAAATGACAAAATAAAATACAATAAAGCATAAACCATCACATTGAAGTTGGACAAGCCAAAACAAAGGGAAAATAAGTGCAAGAGATGGTGCAAGATTCAGAGACCCACTCTTGTTCACCCAGGAATCCCATATAAACACCAAACTGGAAGCCATAATCATTATTAGCCTTTTATATGATGCCATTATCTTCATATTTTTATTGTCTGTGTAGATTTGTAGGCATTGTTTGTATTTACAATGGTTTGTTTTTCCTGAGATATTTATTATATGCTTAGATTCTTTAAAGATTTATTTTTTGAATTGTGTGCATATGTGCGGATATGTGCACAAGTTTATACAGGTGCCTGTGGAATCAAGAATAGGTGTCAGATGCTTTGGGTCTGCAGTTATAGGCAGTTGTGAGCTACCAATATAGATGCTGGGAACTGAACTTGGGTCCTATGCAAGAACAGTATGAGCTCTTAACTGTTGAGGCATCTCTGTAGCTTTTCCTATTTAGATATCAGTGGTGACTTCTTCCCTTTATAACTAATAGTAATGTTGCATCTTAGAGAATTACATTTATAATGAAGCGCAGTTGTCCCTCATTAGCTCAGAAAGATACCAAAGTCTAGGAATACGCAATTTTTCACTTAAACTAGGAAGTTGTATATAAACAACATATGTTGTTCTCATGGTTTAAACCACCTCTGCTTATAATACCAAACATAATACTAAATTGTTATTAAGTACATATTTACTGTACTATTGGGAAGTAATAAGAAAAAAATCCCTTCATTTATTCAGAATAGACATTTGTTTTGAAGAATATTTTTGAGGCACACTTGAATTCACATATTTGTAATTTGCAGATACAAAACACATCACACAACATTTCTCTTTTGTTAAGATTTAACCAAGAAGAGTAACTTTCTATAAGCATGGAAAACATGAGTCACAAACCTAGCATAAATATTATTGAAAATACTGAAAAAAAAGCCTTGAGACAAAAATGTAAAATTGAGAATCATCAACTTATAGATGCAATTTATATAAAGCCTCAGCACTGAGACAGACATAGAGGACATTCTAAGATAAAAAGAGAAACAAATTAAATTTGGAAGGACTTGATCTTGAGGATATGGGAAATAGAATTTAATTCCCAGATGTGTCAAGAAAAAGCATTTAATCACAAGAATGATGTTTTTTGAGTATCCTAAAGTAAAAACAAAAATCAAAAGGATGGAATAAACTTGCATAATACGGTTGAGAGATCATTAACATGGGAAGGCTATGTGATCATGAGAACTGATCACTAGATTTTCCAAAATCTTGCCCATTTTTAAAAAAAACAATTTCAGTGGTGTTACTAAGAAGAAGCCTGACTTGAATGGTTTAGGAGATGCCAGAAGAGAGATTGGAGAGAGCCAATACAAATGACTTTTTCTATCATTTTGCATGGTAGTATTATAATACTATCACAAAGAGGTTGGAGTCAGAGCCAGGCAGCCTACATTTAAATCCTGCCTCCATCACTCACCAGCTGTGGGTATTATTATGCACACTGTTCCTGCCATGCCTTGGCTTTCTTACCTGCTAAGAGAAAGAGTTTTTATACTATTACTAGGATAGAATCATTTCTGTAAGCTGGAATGCATACAGCTCTTGTGCCTGTTTCAGACAGTCTTATTCAGACTTGAGATGCCATGGGAAATATGAAAGAACCAACACTGAAGAAGAAATGATCAGTTTTGGTATGAATCTAGAGGTTACAGTTGGCGTTCAGCTAGAACCTTTGTTTCTATGCCCGGATAGTCTAGATGGGCAGAACTTTCTTCCATCATGCATCATGAGGCTACTAGGCTCCAGAATTAGTTACGCCTCAGCAAGGTCAAAGTATATTTTCTCCCTCCACCCATTCAACAAAATCCTGACTTGTCAAAGGAGTAGGGGACTTCTGCCTTCCGTGTAGAGTCAGTTGGGAAGTGAGTCACAAGCAATTAATAAGTGACAAAAACAAAGATGGAATAGAAGTTCAGGGATGGCTTTTGCCACCTCGGCATGTCATCCATTCCCTTCACCTTCCCAGCTGTTGGGGATTTGTATTATTCATTTCCTGTTTCCTAAAAGATTCAACCTTTTGAATAATCTTTGACTCATTCTTTATCCTTAAAAGTCACACTCAACACAATCATCAGGTTAATTATTCTAGATTTACATTGAAGTTAGAACTATTGATGTTTCATTTTGTTACAAACAATGTAAGGCTCAGTCAAATTATCCGAACAAACAGATTCCAATTTACATTTGTCTTCCTAATGAATGAAAGACATGGAAGGAAATAGAGAGCTGATTTTAGAAAACAATATACGTGTTTCTGATGTACTTAATTAATAAGGTCTTTTCAATATTCTGTTACAATCCTAGAAACACAGAATTATATTCAGAGAAATGTTAATTTTATTTAAGTCAAGGTGTTATTACATTGTACCTTAAGATATCACACTTACTTATAAGGTTTAGAAATTTTCATGTTTATATCTGTGATTGTGGGTATATGTATGCTACATGTGAATATAAGTCAGAGGAAACCCTAAGGTGCCAATCCTGACCTTCACCTTACTTCAGATGGGATCTATTTTTATTGTTGTTCTCCACTGACCTAGGGATTCCCTTGTCTTCATCTTCTACCTTCTTGTAGGAGGACTGGGTTACAGACATGTTGTGTTGTCATTCCCAGCTTTACAAACTCAGAGTTGCACGGCAAATTCTTTACCCAAGTACATTGTCCTCACTGCTCATAGGCAATGCGATCTTAGGGAAAGGTGGAGAGACATAAGTCAAATGAGGGATGCACCTAATTTAAAAGACTCTTTAAAAGACACAGCTCTGATGATTCCTTGATAACTTCATGATCTGCAAAATGCTGAATATAATAATTACATTTTAATACTTAGAGTATCTATTAAACAAAAATCATGCTAACAATTAGAACATCGATGCTTAGGTATGCATGTGGAAGAGAGATGTCTAATGATTATGACAGGACAACATGAGTCATAAACTTTGAAAAACATAATGCTACTTTTAAAACTTTTATTATTAGATTAAAAGGCAATCTGGAAAAAGAACAAGGACAACAGTCTTGTAACATCACTTCTTATGCTTTTCTCGGTCAGTGCTGCATGGTTGCTTCCCAACGTACAGCTCACTATAAGAAGAATTTTTTTTTTCTATTTGTAAATAGCTCTAAGTACATTTGGAGCAAAGGGAAAGAAATCTGTAGTCTTGGATAGAACTACAAACTGCTTCACTAAAAGTGATAACATAACAAAGGTAGAGAGCATAGAAGTTTAAAAAGTGGGGATAATCGCTAATCTGTGCAATGCAGCCCACATCTACTTGAATGATCATGGGAGATCATCCAGAAAATGTGTTCCGCTCTTTTCAGGGATACACCACAGGCAAAAGGCATTTTAAGCCTAATTTAATGCAACAGATAATATCGAGGTGGGCTCTTGACTGCATATGTCTCAAATGATTGGCAAATTTTACTTATATAGAATGCCTAACTATTACATAGCTATGAAATGCTCTTGTATTTCAAAATGAAAGTAGAAGCAACATGACAGTAGCCAAGTAAGCTCTCTAGTTACCTGTCTATGCAGAAATAGCTATTTGAAGCTATTTATGAAGGAAATCATTTACATAAGATCTGAAGCAATTACAATTACTGGTTATTAAACATAATTATAAAGAAAGACACAAGAAGAAGGAAGGAAAGACGAGTATCTGTGTTACCCCTTCCCAAATTGCGAACAGCATTAGGCGGAAAAGACCCAGTCTACTTGGAATCAAATCCATCCTTTAAAATTGAAATCTAATTTCAGTTTAGCCATAGGGAAATGGAGCAGTGGGCAGAGAATACGGGCACAGCTATGGACTCACTGTGGCCTTGCAGTCAAAGATCTGCCTCCAAAACACTTTTCCCATAGCATAGGTAAAGAACACATTGACAGGGAAGCAGGATAGATGTAATGGCTTGTTTTGTGTGTCACCTTGACACAAGCTTTTGTCATCAGTGGAGGGAGCCTTAGTAAAGGAAATGACTCCTTGAGAGCCAGCTGTTGGGCATTTTCACATTTAACAATCAATGAGAGAAGGCCCAGCCCACGGTGGGTGGCACCATCCCTAGGCTGCTGGTCCAGGCTTCTGTAAGAAAGGAGCATGTGATCAAATCGGACTCCCTGAGCATGGCTGACAAGGAGGGCTGACTGAGAAACCAAGGACAATGGCACTGGGTTTTGATCCTACTGCATGTCATGACTTTGTGGGAGCCTAGCCTGTTTGGATGCTCACCTTCCTAGTCCTGGATGGAGGGGGGAGGACCTTGTACTTCCCACAGGGCAGGGAACCCCGACTGCTCTTTGGACTGGAGAGAGAGGGGAAGGGGGATAAGGGGAGCGGGAGGGAAATGGGAGGAGGGGAGGAGGTGGAAATTTTTAATTAAATAATAAAAAAATTAAAAAAAAAGAAAGTGGGTTGAGCAAGGCATGGTAAGGAGACAATAAGCAGCGCCCCTCCATGGCCTCTGCGTGAGTTCTGGCCTCTTGGATCCTGCCTTGTTTGAGTTCCTGTCCAGGCTTCTTTCAGTGAAAAATAACAATGTTGAAGTGTAAGCCTAATAACCCCCCCCCACACACACACACACAACTTGCCTTTTGGTCATGGTGTTTTGTCACCACAATAGAAACTCTAAGACAACAAGGAATCACACATGTGACTTAGTGCCTACCTGGTGAAGCTAAACACTGTCAGGATCCCAGTGACTGCTACACCCAGGTCAGGGCCTATAGACAGATTCATGAAATCCATCCCAGGACCAAGTGGAGATCTATAACCAAAGTTGAACAGACTTCTATTCCAACTAGTATTTCCTGTGATTACAGAGGTCTGATGCCAGGAGTGCATCACACAGACAGCAGACCATAGTACATTGGTTCCTGAACCAGTGATGCAGTAGTCCTAGGAAACAGTGAACTCCAGGCATCACACAGTGTTGCATCAGTGGTAGTCATGAGACCGAATACCCTACATATTCCCAACTTCAGGAAGTATGATATGGAGTATTGGGTTCCAGCATGGGCAAAGAAGGAGATGGATGCCATGTCATGGCGTAGAGGCTCATCCTTCAATGATAAGGTTTAGTCCTAAGATAATTCCACAGAGTCTGATTATCTTAGGGTTTCTATTTTAATTTATATTAATATAAAATTAGTAACCTGTCTTGAAAGACATTTTGTTTTTTTTGTTGACAATTGTTTTGTTGCATTGATGTTCATAGGAAGACTCTTTAACAGCTGAGTCCGTAAACAGAACCTTATAATCCCTGTCCTATAGTCATGGTAACTATTTGACAGGGCCACTCTTGGGCATGAAGATGATTATCAAGCCCATGTGGCTTTGCTATGAAAGACTGACTCAAATATCTGTTTATCACTCACCTGTCAGCAAGTATGTGTTATTCATCTCAGCATTTCAGCTTCTCAAAGACATTAATACTCTCTGGGAGCCTTGAATTCCTTCATTTCATTCTTTGGAAAATATGATCCCTATTTTCACATTGGATTCTTATATTACTCTTCTCAGTGATATTTTAGTGTATAATTTATTGCATTTTCAAGAATCTTCATTTTATTTCTAGTTTTCAGCTGTTCTGGGAAGTATAAAGTATGAGAATGTCTTCTAGAAAAAATACATTTGTTGTTTTCTGTAACATTTGTAGGCACATATTATATTAGACTAATTGGTAGCTTTGGAATGTTTCTATTTCTGGAAAGTTAAGATTAATGAGTGTATGGAGCACCGGACTGAGCTCCCAATGTCCCAATGAGGAGCAGAAGGAGGGAGAACATGAGCAAAGAAGTCAGGACCACAAGGAGTGCACCCACCCACGGAGACAGTGGGGCTGATCTATTGGGAGCTCACCAAGGCCAGCTGGACTGTGACTGAAAAAGCATGGGATAAAACCAGACTCTCTGAACATGGCAGACAATGAAGGCTGATGAGAAGCCAAGGACAATGGCATGGGGTTTTGTTCCTACTTGATGTTCTGGCCTTGTGGGAGCCTAGCCAGTTTGGATGTTCACCTTCCTAGACCAGGATGGAGGGGGGAGGATTTTGGACTTTCCACAGGGCAGGGAACCCTGACTGCTCTTCAGGCTGGAGAGGGAGGGGGAGAGGAGTGGGGGGAGGGGGAAAGGAGTGGGGGGAAGGGGGAGGAGTGGGAGGAGGGGGAAGGAAATGGGAGGCTGGGAGGAGGCAAAAAAAAATTTTTTTTCAATAAAAAAAAAACACTTTGAAAGCAACTGGAAATACCAAACTAATGACATCTAACACTGGCACAGTGCTACCAGTACCCACTTTACTAAGCATGGGAACACTAATAAAACATGTGCAACAAAGTGCCCTTTAAAAGCATCATGGGAGATGAAGATTGTTCCTTTCAAGAACCCTGTGAAGAAAATTTTGATAGAATAAGAAGGGAAAAGAGCCTTTACAACAGAATAAAAATTACTCATTTGTGTCTTATAAATCCAGACTTTTGTGTATGGGACTTCCTTTGAGCAACCTGCTTTTTATATGTACAGCATATGCCTGAACACTCCTAGATAAATCAGTTGAAAGCAACTGGAAAGTTCTGGCCAAAAAACATCGGGGATGTGGGATTCCCCTCTGTATGCTGCAATTACCATTAATGAATAAAGAAACTGGCTTGGCCTTTTGATAGGGCAGAACTTAGGTAGGCAGGGAAACTAAACTGAATGCTGGGAAAAAGGAGGCAGAGTTAGAGAGAAGCCATGTAGCCTGCCAGGGACAGATGCTGGGAACATTACCCAGTAAGTCACAGCCACGTGGCACTACACAGATTAACAGAAATGTGTTAAGTTAATATGTAAGAGTTAGTCAATAAGAAGCTAGAGCTAATGGGTCAAGCAGTGGTTTAATTAAAAAAAAAGATTAATGAGTGTACCTTTTAGTTCTGTTTATGAAAACATTCTTGAAATGGTCTGTCAATTTTAGGCACATTTAGAAAGAAAAATAACATCTCTACATTTGGAACAACTCAGCATTACCTGAACAAGCAAAAATATAACACAAATTTAGAGCCCTTGGGAATTTTAATGACTTATCCAAACACTGATCTTTTGCTTATCCTGAGTAGTACCTCCTATAGTTTCCTTTCTGAGTAATGCATTTGACAAGACTCGACTTATGACCAGTGGAGAGCAAATTAAGAAATTATTTTCTTATTTATTTATTTTGTGATATGTATGTATATCCACACATACGACACTGTGTACATGTGGAAGTCAAAGACAAAATTTTGGAGTCAGTTATCTCCTTCTACCATGTGAGTCCCAAGGATCAAGCTCAGGTGGGTCATCAGGTTTGACAGCAAGTACTTAGGACCACTGAACTGCCTCAACATCCCAGAATGTAGCTTCTTAAAAGTATGCTTTATTAGTATTATAACATAATAACTTGAGATGCCCTATGCTGTCATTCCTCTTTGAGCCTATGGAAAAAAAAACTGAGTTTAGAAGGAGAATAAGAATTTTGTACTCAAGAATCCCATACATGAAATTATCATAAACACTGGTCCTTTCTCTCTTAGTGACATTTTTCTTTTATGGGTTATAAAAATGCTTTCCTTTAAGCCAGTGGTTCTCAACTTGTGGGTTGTGACCCCTTTTGAGTGTCCTATATAAGATATCATGCATAATAGTAGAAAAATTACAGTTATGAAGTAGCAATAAAATAATTTCTATGGTTGGGGGTCACTATAACATGAACTGTAATAATAAAGAGCTGAAACATTTGGGCAGGTGAGCCACTGCTTTAAGCAATTCAGTTGACATTGCAGCTTTCCGTGTTTAGTACATGTTGAAGGATATTCTGTGTGCCTGAAAAATGCAAATGGATGGAAAATATGTAGACTCTATTGGCTATGGCATTTTATTTGGAAACCTGTTATCTTCATTAAGGTTACTGTTGCTGTGATAAAGAACCATAACAAAAAACAACTTTGGAAGGAAAGAGAGTATTTGTCTTATGATTCCATATCACTATTTATCATCTGAGAAAGTCATGGCAGGAACTCAAGAAGGGCAGGAACCTGAAGGCAGGACAGATGCAGAGGCCATAGAGGAATACTTCATGCTGGCTTGCTCCTTAGGCTTGCTCAGTCCACTTTGTTAAGAACCCAAGGCTATCAGCCTTGGAGTTGCCTCACCCACAATGCCTGGGCCATTTCACATCAATAACTAATTGAGAAAATGTCCTACAGGCTTGACTACAGACCTATCTTATGTAGACATTTTCTCGATTTCCAGGGTCCAGCCTCAACAGGTTTGTATATTCCAGGATTAGAAAATTTAGGTAGGAGATACAGAGATATGAAAGAAAAAACACAGGCACATAGGATAGTGCTTAGTGGGCAACTCAGTGAATCCTGAACACTGAATCTGCCCACATTTATTTTCTATATGCTTATATACTTGACTCCAAAAGGGAAGTGTGGAGGCAACAAATTCCTTAACAACATATAAGATATAAACCAAGTATCCTGCAAGCAACCAAACTCTGGAACCTCCTACTAATCTCCTTGAAGGTTCAGGAATAGATTTGAATTCTCTGAGCTTTGGTCAAGGTGGAGCAGATCCACTTCTATATGCAAAATACTAATAAACCACACTCTAGTTCAGGATCTCTTGTTTGTAACCACATCTGTTGTCAACAACTTTGGGAGAGCAAGAATAAGCTCAAACTTCCTGACCTTTAGCCAAAGTGAAACAGGGCTCATATCTGTGGACTCTGGCACTCAATGAAGACTCCCTTCCCTCCAATGGCCCTAGCACATGTTGTGCCTAGCTAATATACCCATAGAAATCAGGATATTCATAAAAAGTCATGTAGATGGAGTATTCAATGTAGGTTGGTTAAAAAAATTTAGTATAAAAAAAACTGAAGGTGAATAATAACCAGGAAGAGTTAAATGCGGAGAAATGATGTGTGGGTAGAGTAGAGAGGGAATATGGGGTGAACCAAATAATAGTTATAAACCTTTCTAAAAGATCATACCCTTACCTACATATTGTGTGGCAGTTTCTTCCAAGATTGAAACATTCATCCTGCAGAGATGTAAGGACTAAGACAGAAAGTAAACAATTTAAAATAGCTTCAGGGACTCCTAAAACTGACATGATTCACGAGACCCCAACCCCTTGAGTGTATATACACAGTAGAGATTAAGGTGAGTAATGCTCAGACTAGCTGAGCTGCTTGGAAGAGACACAGACCAAATAACCTGCAAGAAAGAGATCTTAAAAGCAGCCTGAAAGAAACAAAGACCAGCAAAACTGATTCAAAATAACAGACTGTCTAAGTTGTCTTAAGAAAAGGATCAGTCCAACTGAGTCACCAAAAAAGTCTAACTTGCTGAGATATCTGCACATTATACAGTATACTGCTGGTGTCCAACTTTCATGAGCTGTTAACCATGCTGGGGTGGGCTTTTGTGATATAGCTGTCTTCTAGTCATGTCTGCTCCTGGAGGTAACTCCTAACCCATATTCTTATAACTAGCCCACAAAAATCATTGGTTCACCAAGCTGGGTGTTGTTGGTATATAGACTATGATCTGTTGTCAGTTGTTTATTTGGGATGAGTAGATATTTGTTCACATCTTCCAGGAATAGTGTCACACAACCCACTCCTACTTGAGAGACAGACAGAGAAAGAGAGAGAGAGAGAGACAGAGAGAGAGACAGAGACAGAGAGAGACAGAGAGAGGCAAAAAATAAAAAAAAAATAAAAAGCCAAGTGCCAGGAATCAGTTACCTTTTTTGGAGTTAGGGGGAAGTGAGGGTCTATAATACTACTAGCATTACAGGCTACTTTGTTGAAGACATCACGTACTTGAACCATAGCATATGAAAACCCCAAGCTGTAGTGACTTGGAAGATTCATTCCTATTGGATGGCTTTCATAGTGTTGGAAAGTTATATACATGCTGCTTTAAAAGTAATACTTAATCTTACCTAGCTGTGATTTCTGAGATCAACAGAAACATCTGGCCTGGAAAGACACGTCCAATGGTGCAGCAGTAGCACAAGTATCATGGGAATAACCAACAACTTTCTTATTGCATTTGCATTCAAACCCTATTGCACAAGATGAAATCCACATGTTCATCATGGTCAGGACAAGAAGCTGTGATGAGATCAATCATAGGCCAACAAGGAGAACGTCCTACTACCCGTCTATTGAATAGATATAGTACTAAACTGATTCTTAATGACTTCTTATTTAACCAACAGGTTATTATATCCCTCAACTCTCATCACAGACATTTCTATTTGCAGTAGATAGCGATCAACACAGAGACCCACCACTGGGGAAGTTGCAGAGAACAAAAGATTTTAAAGTGATCATCTCTAGATGAGAAAACTACATAACTTCATCTCCACCCACGTTCAGGAATCATTGTCGAAAAAAGATTGTAAGAACCAGAGGCAATGGATGGCTACAAGGAGACAGTGTCTTCCCAATATGGCAGGAGAGCTACATATGAATTCACAGTGGTTGTGATAGCGTATACAAGATGTGTGAAAATTCAAGCCAGATCAAATCCCAACATTCAGGGGGAAGTTGTGCATGAAGCCTAACCCCTAACAGAGAGCTATTGGCAATTGACAATGCTTAAAAATTTAAAGTCCATTTATGTAGCCTGGTGTATTAGTCAGTATTCTCTAGAGAAGCAAAATTGATACAAAATATATATATTGTATATCAATGTTGCATGCAATATATTGCATTAACAGAAGGTGTGAAACAGATTTAGGGTGGATCTCCCCCCTCCTCAAATAATTCAATCAATGAAAATCTCTTACAGCTGCTTACCTCCAAGTGTAGTCAAGTTGACAAACAAGAACAACCCTCCCGCCTAAGTGAGCTGAACACACTCGAGTGGAAGTGCACACATCAAAAATATATGGGAAGCATACATTGGCCTTTGGTATGCATTCAAAAAAAATAGGACACACAGCTTTGTGGACATGGACTCTAGATGGATCTTTGAAGAGTTGGGTAAAGAAGGAATGGGTTATTTCCAATTCCAAGTGATGGACCAGCCTGACTCCATCCTAAGATTAAAAATCACCTTATTAAAAAGTCAAAATAAGTTCATTCCTGTTTTCTGGAAAAGTTGGGTTTGATCATGTCTTAACTCATTTTCTTTTTTTATTATTAATTTATTTATTTATTAAAGATTTCTGTCTCTTCCCCGCCACGGCCTCCCATTTCCCTCCCCCTCCCCCAATCAAGTCCCCCTCCCTCCTCAGCCCAAAGAGCAATCACGGTTCCCTGCCCTGTGGGAAGTCCAAGGACCACCCACCTCCATCCATGTCTAGTAAGGTGAGCATCCAAACTGCCTAGGCTCCCACAAAGCCAGTACGTGCTGTAGGATCAAAAAACCATTGCGATTGTTCTTGAGTTCTCAGTAGTCCTCATTGTCCGCTATGTTCAGCGAGTCCGGTTTTATCCCAGGCTTTTTCAGACCCAGGCCAGCTGGCCTTAGTGAGTTCCCAATAGAACGTCCCCATTGTCTCAGTGTGTGGGTGAGCCTATAATTCGTGATCCTAGAGAAGCTAAATAAGAAGGAGAACCCAAAGAAAAACATGTAGGCATCTTCCTGAATATTAACCTTCATCAGGCAATGAAAGGAGACAGAGACCCACATTGGAGCACCTGACAGAAATCTCAAGGTCCAAATCAGGAGCAGAAGGAGAGAGAGCATGAGCAAGGAACTTAACTCATTTTCTTGATTTTGACATATTGCACACCCAGTACCTAAACTTCTGCCCTAATAATATGTTCTGCCAAATAATTTTTAAAATTTTTTGCCAAATTCTTATATATATACAAAAACCTTGAAAACTCCTTAGCTAATATAAACCCCACCTCCTCTTGCCTTCGATGCTATTTTCCCAAACATTGTTTTAGGGAGATAACCCTGTCTGACAAAAAATAAAACTTGCTTGATTTGACTAAAATAATTCAAGTAATGGTTTTTACCTTTCTTTGGAAAGATTAACAGCAAGAAATTCTCAAAGAAGTAATAAAAACATTTCCAGAGGAACAAAGGGAAAGTTTATTTTTTCCATTAGAGATACATTTTTTTTAAGCAAGGAACTTGACACAAGGCAGCTTTCTCTGAGTTGGTATTAGGCACAGAAGTTTGTCTTATTAATGTTATTATTGTTATTATATGACACCCATTACTATATTGTGTCTGTAATAATATAAGATTAATTTCAGAATACTATATTTAAGTTTAGCAGATGGAAATTCAAGGTTCTTATAATCTAGGAAATGTCAGGGTTGTCTATGTGTCTATGCTGATGTAAACACCTTTTCCATCATTAACATATATATATGTATATTAACATATATATAACATATAACACACATACACACACCATATATATGTGTGTGTTCCATGCAATGTTGTCTGAGGGCATGAGAGAATCTTAGATTTATTCTTGCAAATTATTTTCTTTGTAGTATGAATAGGGATAAAATCAGGAAGCCAAAATTGAGAAAACAAGTAACATAGAAGATTTATAGGCTTGCAGAATATGATTAATCAGGAAGTGATGACAGGCATTGAGAATGTGACCTTCTAGAAAAATGTTCAGTTACTGTTGAGGATTGCTTTCTATTTTCAAAGAAAATGACCTTATAGCCTCCAAAAGTTCATCCTAACAATAGACAGCATAATGGATTTCCTGTACCATCTCCTCTTCTACTGTAAAACTTGCATGTATTCAATGGACATTTTTTACTTCCAAAGAAATCTTACTGTATGTGTCTCATTTCAGCCATTATAAATCAGCTAAATAAAAACAATAATAAACAAATAAAAATGGTCTGTGATTATTTTGGAAGAAAGATAATACACTATGTTTCTTGGTAATTTTATGGATTTATTAATAATATAAACATTGCCTAAACAAAACTCAAATAGAATTCAGTGAGAGCAATCAAGCTGCAACAAAACAATTTCCAGTTAAGAAAATATTTTCTAAGAATTATAGTTCTACCATTTCCACCTAAGAATGTGGTACTCTAATAATAACAAAGTGAAAACAGATAAACAACCAAATAAATGTAGTAAAGAAGGAAATGGAGGAGTGGCCATGAGCAGTGACTTCTACTGCAGACTGTGGATAGAGCTAGTCAATCAATGGCTTACCAAGGAACCATTTTTCATTGCTAGTGAAAATATGATTAGAAAAGTCCTTAGGAAAAGGGGTGACCTTGGAAGTCTTGCCCTTGCTTTCCAGAAAAAGGCAAGTCACTGAGACTCATATCTAGGACCCATCATACCTGGCCTATGACAAGAACCTTTAGAAGGACTTCCAGGAAGTCTTCCCATCCTGGAGGTATAATTGAGTCAAAAGGAATTCTGGAATCTTCCATTGCAAGCATAAGTAAGCCCAGTGGCAGAAAGAACCTGATGCTCCTGGACAGAGCTGGCCAGGTAGAAGCATCCTTTCCTGGAGTCAAAGCTCCATCATGTGACCTCTCAAGGCAGTTGGGACCTGGATTCCCACACAGCCTCATTCCACACCTTCTCGGAAACACAACTCATTCACACGTTGCTTGGCAATGCCACCCAGGGGACATCTGAAGCCACCCTTGACATATAAGAATACACTTGGAGATGCTTGTTTACAGCT
>JABTXL010005922.1:1231005-1265935 GCA_025134845.1 Neodon shergylaensis | reverse complement strand
GGCTAGCTCATCCAATGCTGCCTACAACAAGAAGCAGGGCCAGTTCTCCTCTCTCAGGCCCTCAGATCCAGGTCACCCACACTCACACCACCAGGACTCGCTCTACTGTTTTGCCCAGGTGAGGTACAGGGCCTACCCTCTCTCTTGATTGCTGGTGGTGGTCTATAAAGGAGGATGACTGGGTTCAGCCCCCCCACCCTGCTCTCATGCCCTCAGACCTGGCTCCTCTGTGCACCCAAACAATAGGGTCAGCTCTAGTGTGCTGTCCAGGCAGAGTGCAGGGCCTGCTCTCCTGTGTGCAGCTGGTGAAAGGCAGGGCCATTTCTCTCACTCTCATGATCCCAGGGTCTTGCCTGCAACAGATAGCAAGGGGGTAAAGAGGGTAGAACGTCTTTCTCTCACCCTTGCTACCACATGGCAGACAAAGGGAGAATTTCAGCTCTCTTGTTCTCACACCCTCAGGGTTAGCTCATCTGTGCCCCCAACCACAAAGTCAGCTCAGTGTGCTATAAGGGGTGGGGCCATCTTCTCCAAAGGCAGGGGGCAGCTCTCCTCTGAGGGGCGGAGCCAGCTTTCCTGCAGCAGTATCTAAGCAGGGGCAGAGCCAAGTATCCCAGCGTCAGTGAAGGGTAGGGTTGGCTCAGCACAGCATGGTTCCAATAACTCCTGTGCTAACATGCTAAGGACATCATCACAGACCCCAGCTGCAGGAGAACCATGGACCCAGACATGGCCCTTGGCAGCTGCTCAGACCTGGATGTCACCATGGGCCTGGTGGCAGCACAGGCCATCAGGATCAATATGACCCCAGTGGCAGCATGAAGATCCCACTTCTTAAGAGTCCTACTTGATGGTCTCCAACCAGAGACCAAGATGTCAGCACATAAACCTTGGAGAAACATTCCATACCGGGCCACAGAAGGATGTTTTGTGTGATTCTGTAATACCTAATCTAATACTTACTGTCCACATTCCACACCCACCAATAATACTGTTAGTGTGTGGTTTGAGCAGGAAAGTGCTTTAGAAATAAAAAGAATACAAAAAGTCACATCAAGGCCAAACTGGATCACAGGAGACCGAGGAATCTTGACTTATTGAGAGCTAATTTTATTGGAGAACATGAAGGAAATAAAGGACAGAAAGTGAAATTCTGGAGTTGGAATGTATCATAAACAGAAACTGCATAAAAGTCATTCCAACTCTGCCCCAGAAGTGTGATCATAACCGCACCGAATTGTCCTCAGAAATACAAATGGAATGAAGATGTGGACCTTAATATTTGTTTTCTAAAAAGAGTTACTAAATAAAAAAATAATGTCATCCCAAAAAGTAAGGAAAAAGAGTGCTATAAATATCAATATTTTAAAGACATAATAGTTTAAACAATAAGGGGAAATCCCAGTTACTCTGATGAGGCAACAGACAACACAGACACAAAGTATTATAATTGTGAAATACTAAGTTGTTCCTCCTGTATCAAGAATATACAAATATATTTATTATATCTACTAGAGTCAAGCCAGATCATTTAAAATCCTCCCCAAACCCTTGTTGGTAAATGATTAAAATGATAAAGGAATTTGGGTGCAAAAGCAATGTTTATACATAGGTTGTTGTCCCATATAAATAGCTAAGAATTAAAACAGCAGCATACATATTAGCACAGGAGGTAAAATACCCAGTCATAAAGTTAATGGATACTATGTGAGACCTCTAGACACAACATTATAGAAGTTTCACTATGGAACCTATCCAAGATTTATTTTTATTTGTATTTATCTGTGTGTATGTATGCACATGTGAGCCATGTGTGTGTTAATGTCTAAAGAGGCCAGAAGAGGGCGCTGGATGCCCTGAAGCTGGAGTCACAGGCGACGATGAGCCATCTGACACAGGCAGTAGTAACTGAACTCAGGCCCTCTGCAAGAGTAAACTCATGAGTGCTCTTACTGCTGTGCTGCCTCTCCGGCCAAACTCTGAGCAAATCCATGAACACTCTGCTCTTAGGTGTTTTACTGTTTAAAAGAATCCATCCATTAACCAAAGGACCCCTTCACGACCTTATGTACCAGAATGATTTTTAATATTTTAATAGCCTCAAATTGCTAGCTATACCGCATGAACAGTAGAGGAGAGAAATTATGCCTTACTCATTTATTGGGAGATTATAAACCAAGGATAATAAATGAATTGCCTGGATGAACTAATGGTGGTAGCAGACATAAAAGTAGCAGATTCTATACTACTTCACTCATATAAAGTTTAAAGGCAGCTGGAAGTAACCTATAATTTATTGTATTAGTAGAGAGATGTGAGGAGATTCTATTCTGAGAAGATGGTGTTACATTCGATTTCTCAATGTGGTTATAGTGCCCTGGGCATGTTCACCTTGTGATGGAGTTGTAAATTAGAAACTTCAACACCTTTTTAAATGAGCGCTGTGTTGCAATAGTTTTATGTCAGCTTGACACAAGGCAAAGTTATCCGAGAGGAGGGAGCCTTCATCAAGAAAATGCCTCCATAAGATTGGGCTGTACACAAACTTGTAGGATATTTTCTTGATTATTGATTAATGGGGGAGGGTTCAGCCCCCTGGGCTGGTGGTCCTGGGTTCTATAAGGAAGCAGGCTGAGCAAACCTTGAGGAGCAAGCCAATAAGAAGCAACCCTCATGGCCTCTGCATCAGCTCCCGCCTCCAAGTTCCTGTCCTGCCCTCACTGTTACATGGAACTCTGAGTGAAAGGAACCTTTTCTCACCAATGTGCTTTTGGTCGTGATGATTGATCACAGCAATAGTAACCTAACTAAGACAAATACGATTTCTTATAAAAGTTTTCAATATGTTAGAGCTTACCTATAATTCAGACATCATCTCTTCTAAACTATTCCTTTGTTCATTCAGAAGAACAAACGAAGAGAGAAGTCAGTCACTCAAGATCACTGACTCCCTTGCTTCACAGTGCTATGAGAGCCACTAGTGCATTTGGTATCCCTAAAATGTACCTCAGTTATTCCTGGCCCCGCCCATATAGATTTTCTCATTCTCCTTTGTATAATCGTTTCTGCCCTGTTTCTGCTGACCAACTTCCCAAATGAACACCTACTTATTGTGTTTATGTCATGTCTGACATTTCATATCAACACAAATTTACGTTTAATTTTTCTGAAAACTATAAGTAGAAATCTTTAAATGTATCCCCTTTTTAAAAAGCATGATTCCTTGCTTCTTCTCTCCTCTTGCTGGGGATGGTAGCCCCTGTGCCAGCTTCATAGCTGGTAGAGGACTAGCCCCCACTTACATCCCAAGTCAAGATCTTAACACCTCCTTATAAGAACTTTGGAAAACACTTTATTAAACATGTCATGGGTCATTGCAATTCTCTTTTACAAACAAGAAACCAAACACACCTTCTTTCAGTCACAGAGGATACAAGTCCAATATGATGGTATCTTGTTTGTACAAATAAAGCTTGCCTGAAGATCAGAGGGCAGGGGCAACCATTAGCTCACCACAGAGGTCTGGAGGTCTGTACAAACAGACAGGAAGTGACTGACATGGCTGGGTGGAGAGAGGAAGTGATAAGGTGGGAGGAAATTGGAACTCGATCTCTATGTTGAGAGGTAAGGTGGCCATAGTTTTCCTTTTTCGTCTCTCTGATCTCTCAGCATTTTCCCCTATATCTGATTATGGGCTTTTATGATTAAGACCCATTAGAACTCCTACTATAGTCCAACGGGCTAAAATGACAGCATTTGCAGAGATGTTCTATTCTGAAATCCCTAGTGGATGATGACCTTCTCACCTGTTCCAGACCAGGTATCCCTCCCAGACCAGGGTCAAGGCTCGGCCTTCCATCTTCCAAGACAGTAGTACTGCATCTCTCTGGGTCTTCTTCCAATCTCTCTTACTCTTTCTCGGGACACAGTCATCAAAAGCTCCCAGCACGTCCTCTGCACTATACTCTCAGTTCCTGTGTGCTATGTCCCTCTGCATAGTCACTTTGAATTTGTCTCCCTAGAAGCCTTAATAAATTGTCAATAAATCCTGAACCACATTCATTGCAGGTTGTCTCTCATTACTATACCCTACCAAGTCTCTTGCTATAATATTTGGCTGTTGGTAGATTTGCAAGTGTAAATGTGGTGTTACATCACACACTCTAGGCATGCTACTGCCCAGCAGATCTCTGGAAGTTTGTCGCCTGGTGTAGCTAAAAGCTAATACCCAGTGATCACCAACTCCTCCATTTCTCTTACCCAGCCTCTGGAAAGCACCTCCTAGTGTCCTAGTCTGGCCTTGGCTTTACAAATACCATCTGAATAGACTTACCCTGCATTGCTCCTTCTGTTATATTTCCTCCATCCACTTATCTGCTGGTGAACACGCCAGTTGTTCCCACATCTGGCCTATTGCTATAGGGATTTCATAACTATGTCATTGCCAAAATATTTTCAAGATCCTGGTCAATTATTTCAGGCAGATATCCTGCAGTGCTCCAGTAGGAACATACAGCATTTTTGTTTTTAATTTTTTGAGGAATGTTCTTCAATTTTACCTTCTATACCATTTCACAATCCACTTCTAGCTCCGGTCCCCCAACACAGATACCCGCATCAACACCTTTGTCCTTGTTTGTCTGATAATAAGCATGAATTCTATTTCAATTACTCCGTGGTCAAACGGTATTGCTGCCTGGGGGGACCAGCCTCCAGCAGCACAGGGCTTAAAGGGAAATCCATTGGGCAGGCATACTATGCTTTTTGTATCTGACGGGGTTAAGAGAAAGGACACTCACACTCTCCCTTGATGGTTTCTTTCATTCTTCTTCTTCTTCTGTATTCTGATTCTGTATTCTATATTCTTCTTTCCTATCTCATCCAGAAATGTCCCTTCTGTTTCTCTTGATGTTTTTCTTCTAACTTATTCTTCCCTATTCTTTCATTCTTGATGTTTTCCTTCTAATTCTCTTATTTTCATTCTCTTACATCTTATATACTCCAGCAAAATCTTTCAAGCAATATGAAAATTGCAATGTGGTTACATTCTATTTTTCAAGTGAACGATTATAATGAATACAATTAAAAGCCACCACGTTTTTTTTATTTCCCTTGTATGAGTAAACATTTTACACATTATAGATAGAAAACAAGTTACCCCAAGAACCCACATGCATTCATACCAAACAACTTTTTATAGATTAGCAGAGTGTAAGCAAGCAAGATTATTTTCTCAGTCAGTTCTTTTATTGGCAGACTGCATTTTGCAACCACAAGGAAAGTACCAATCACTTCATTACTTATTGTGAATGGTAATCTTATAAAGAACCGTAAAGGGATCATAAACCTAAACTTTTACACACTCGCCACTCATTTTCTTTGCTTTAGTGGAAATATATTCTGCCTGTGTTGTATGACTTTTCCTTCTGGGGCATGAAGAAACATCTATTCAGCCTCCACAGGACACTGACAACAGACCAAAGAAACTATTCCACCCAAGTCCACCTTAGTGCACTGGGTAGTTCATTGGTGTTACTTAGAGGAGCATGAACCACTCATAGGCTACACCACAAAAATCCATCCCAGCATGGGTGATATTCATGAAAGCCACATCCCTAAAGCTCCCCACAGAACTGTCGGGCAGCTTTGGGCTGGAGAGTGATCACTTTCCAGAATTGTCACTGTCTCTAGAACCTTGGAAAAGGACCTTGTGACTCTTGCAACTTTCAGAACCTGTATAGTTCTGGTAAGTTTTGTTCATTCCCAAACTAAGAAGTGTCACTCTGGGAGGGAATGTTTCAATTCTGAGGAGCCAGTCAAAGACTTTGAGGAACTGGCTGTTTCTGGGAAACCCAGTGCAGAACATGGAACCAGGTCAAATAGATGTCAGACCTAAAAGATGCTGTGCTGACCTGTTGTTCACCCCCAGACTCATTATCATCTCATTGTAATTCACTAGCCTAGTAAAATTTCTGCCTGATGGTGTCATCTTGGTCCAGGCTCCTCCCAAACAGATTTGGAGGACTAGTTTGCAGGAGCCTTAAAGGAGAGGAAGTGCTACTCCTAGAAGGACCTGGCTCCCTCGTGAAAAGTTCAAGGAAAATACCTTTGTGTGTTTTCTAAACTCCTGCCTCTCCTGACCCTTAAAAGACCCCCATCCTTTACATGAATAGAAGGCTGTTTCACCGACCACCGCTCCTTCCTCTGGGCAAAAATAAACCTTCCTTCGTGACTGAATTTAACATCAGTTTTGTTATTGTGTCCAGAATGCCTTGGAGGAGAAAGGACCTAATTTAATGTCTGCTCCATTTGTTTATTCCTTTGAGACATAACATTTTAGAACCAGTTATGATGTGACCTGCTGTACTAAAATGTTCAGTGTTCTTTGACAATGAATTCATATTACTAGTGGAGAATGAGGTTAGCTTCGCTTCTTTATGCTACTGATAATAGCTAGAATGTGTTCTTTGTAAAAGTGTTGCAAGTTGGAGATTAGCGGTTTATATCAATTTAAAATTCATTGAAGACCTAAAAGCCCATGAGGGCTGTTAGCCCTCACATAGAAATTAAATATGATCTCAAGAAATTAAATATGATTCTTCAAATAGAAAAAAGTGATAAAGCAACTAGGAGAAAAGGAAAGAGAAAAAAACAAGACAAACAGACAGGAGGGAAGAAAGGAGGATGCGAGCTGTAGAATGTACATTTTCTCAAGAGTTCATCGAATCCTCTTCAGTGTGGTTGTGTCCTAAGACATGCAGCAAGTCTGAACAATTATAAAACATTAAATATTTGCTTACATCTCTATGCACAGCTTTGGAATGGACGGACAAGATATAGCAAGAGATGCAACACAAATGCATAAGATTAAACAATTTGTGCACTGTACACAGTGTGTGTGTGCACGTGTGTACGTGTGTGTGCGCATGTGTGCATCCTCACGTGTGAGTGCACATGCTCACCAGCCACAGTGAACATGGGATTGTAGAAGACAGCCTCATTTGTCAGTCCTTGTTTGAGACAGTGTCTCAGGGCTGCTTCATATATGGAACTAGCTGATCCTTCTGATTATTCTCCTATCTCCAGGCCCCATCTTATTGCAGGAGCTTTGTGATTACAGATGTATGTGCCGCCATGTCGAGCTTTACATCAGCTCTGGGGATCTGAACTCAAGTCCTCACCCTTGCACAGCAAGGCCTTTACCCACTAAGACATCTCCCCCAGATGAAGGATGTGTTTGTTTTAATCATCAGTAGGTCAATGAAAAAATCAGGGAGAAAATATAAAATTTCTAAATAAAAATGTAAACATGATATAACAGAACCTGAATGTATATTTAACAAGGAAGTTTGTAACTATGCTTGTTTATGTTAATAAAGTAGGCTGCTTATTGTACATGGCAAAGTATTAGAAAAATGGGATAATCCATACCCAGCACTGGCAAAGGAAAGGAAGAGAGAGGGGGAGAGAGAGAGAGAGAGAAAGAGAGAGAGAGAGAGAACTAAAATTATTGAGAAAAGGGCTAGAAGAACACTATATTGATGAGGAAAAATGAAAAGTTTTTTCTCTAAAATTTTTCACTATTCTCATTAAAAATGGTGGTTGGCCTCACCTAGGCAGAACAGTAGAGCTGGCCCTGGTAGCATGAGCACAGAAGAGCAGGCCCTGATGATGTAAGAGTGGGAGAGTTGCCCTACCCCTTGCCAGCTGCCACAGGCAGGAGAGCTAGCCCAGCCCCTCACCTGAATAAAGAGGAGAGGTGGCCTTGGTGGTGAAGGTGCAGGAGATCTGGTGAGCTGGCCAACTCACCTATAGCCAAGACCCAGAAGCAGGGTTTTGAGTTGGGCCACCCCATCATCTATCCCATCTAAGAATTTCTGGAGCATGTGAAGGGGCCAGTCTCACAGATCTAAGGATCTCCATGACACAGGACAACAGGAGAGTTGAGAGGAGTCCAGATGAGGATCCAGTATAGTGTAGCAGAAGCCAGAGACCTGGTACCAGACCAATGAATCATTGCAGTGAACATTTGTAAGTTAAGCTGTTTGGGCAAAGGGGTAGACTGCATGACACACTGTGACACAGTGCAGCTTCCATGATGAGATGTTTTGGGTTTTGTTTTTATTTTTTGCTTTTCTTTTCCAGGAAGGAGAGGGCTTCAAGGGCAGGGGGAAGAGATGAAGGGACAAGGAGATGAGTGGGATTGGGATGCATGATGTGAAGTTTACAAAGAATCAATAAAAAGGTTTTTAATGGTGCTTGAAATCCTAGTCAAAGCAATAAGGCAAACACAAGAAATGAAAACAATACAAATGAAAGAGGAAAACATTTCGACTTCTACCCAATATGGCCAGATACTTAGGTCCTAAAGATTACATGAAAAACTCTTAAAACTGGAGTGGCACAAGAAATGGCTCAGCAGTTAGGAGCAACTACTCCCCAGGGGACCTGAATTTGGGGATCCAGTACCCTCTTCTGGCTTACTTGACACCTGCACACATGCACAAACGCACGCACGCACACACACACACACACACACGCTGCATACAAACACAGGCACACATGTATAGGCATTAAAATATAAACAAATTAAAAAAAAAACCTCTTGAAACGAATGAAGAATTACAGAAAAGTGGAAAGATACAAGTAAATAATCAGTGGTATGACTGGGTACTTAGCACACAGAAGACTGAGTTCAAGGCCAGCCTTGACTATCGTCAGTAGCTTCTCCCTAGAATTCTTATTTCTGTTGTTTCAAATAAACATCCTGAAGTGCAGATGCTGGGTCACCTGATCTTTTTCCTTGTGATTGTTTAAAGAATCTCCATAGTCATTTCCATACCTCCTGGACCATTTCATATTTCCACAAAAATACAACACATTCACTTCCTTGTCAACATGGTTATTCATATTTTACTGGTATTAGGAATAAAATTTCACTGTTGTAATTATTTATAAAATCAAATAATATATCAAAGTTTAGTAACATCACACATAATCAGTGTCAAGGGTGTGATGTTCCTGGTGATCTGGAAGACCAATCTAAGTTGTTCGTCCTCTGTCTGATGCTCAGGTAGGTACCATCAAGAACAGGTATGTCTCACCGTCTCCCAACATCTGTGGTGGACTACCCAAATACATTTTGAGAGATGCATATTTATTTTTCAAAGTCCTCATTAAAGCGTTGTACACTTTACTACTCTTGAAGTCATTCATTCTTTCATGTTGGCCTTGTGGATGAGGCTTTACTCCCATGTACACTTCTGTTGAGATCAACTTTCCACGGGTAATCGAAGCTATTGATTTTCTGTCTTCAGTCACCTGAGTGCACAGCCTCAATGGTGGTGTTTCTGATGTCTAATAGTAAAGTAATGCCACAGGTAGCATTGAGAAACAGTCTTTTATACAGAGTTCTGTTTCAGACATATCACCTGACTAGGCAGACACACAAACAGCCTGGGACCAGGCAAAACAGGTGCCAATTCTATGCTGACCTGCTATTGACCCCCAGATTCATTACCATCCCTTTAAAATATACTCCCCTAGTGCATTCCTCCCTAGCAGTGTCATCTTAGCCTACACTGTGTCTATCCCAGGCAGAAACCATCTTATATGAGGGTGGAAAGCATAGAATGCCCACCAGAAGTGCTGGCAAGTCCCTCTCTCTGAAAAAGTTCAAGGGAAACTTTCCTCTAGCTCTTTACAGCCTCGCTTGTTATGGGAATGCTATCAGCCAATAGCCTTTAAGATGCCCGCCAACTTTGGGTATGGTCTCGTGTACTATAAGTGCAGATGAAAAACATGAGCAGCCTTTTTTTTTTCTGCTGGATTCTGTTCCAGTTCCCAGAACATGCAGGGAATTGTGGATAGCTACCCTTACTGTGAGCTTATCCCCCAAATAAATAAAACCTTGTTATACTCCATTCCGGGCTATTGTGTAACTCTTTGGTACTATAGTTATAACACTCACTCTGTCCCCTTATACTAAAGAACCCTCATCCTCTGAAAGAGAAGCTGATTGGCCCATCATTTCTGTCTCCTACCTACCCCTAACAAAAAATAAACCTTTCTTCGTGCACAAACAAGAGAAGAGAAGCTCTTACAGAGACAGAAGCCTGGACTAAAGGATATTCAGACTAGAAGTCAACCATAGAGTGCATCTCTGTGGGTGCCGTGGCATCATGTTTGTCCCCCAATAACCCTTTTCAATCTAAATGCAGGCAAAGATCAGCTTTTTTGAAGAGAAACCACCTCAATCCAACTCTGACAGGCAGCAAACACTTGACAACATGGACAGATGACACCTTTAATCCCAGCACTAGTGAGGTAGGGGCAGGTGGGTCTTGGTGAGTTCAAGGTCAGCCTGGTCTACAGAGTTAGTTACAGGATAGCCAGGACTACACAGAGTAACCCTGCCTCAAAAACACCAAATGAAAAACTAACAAACAAACAAAAACACATATAGGGCAAAAAAGGAAGCTATCCAAGAATAAGTATAGTAACAGAAGGACTAGACTCCTACAAAAGAAGTATCAGAATTTCATGCTAAGCAAGCTTCCAGGTACCTAGGTATGTATGTCCATTGATAGTGTTTAAAACAAAAACAACTGTAGCTGCATTGTTTTGAATAGTCTCAAACTATAAACAGCCTATTTTCTTGGGAAAATTTTCAATCAATAAGTGATGTCAAATTTATTTAGTGGTATATTCTTGTGGGATAATGCTCTTATACACTGTAAAGATTTTAAAATCATATTGGTTTAATAAATCCTTATTGGTCAATAGCCAGGCAGTAAGTATAGATGGAGCTATCAGACTAGGAGAATTCTATGAAAAAGAAAGGCAGAGTTGAACTCATGAGTCAGATGCTGATGAGAATGTCTTACTGAGAAGAGGTACCAAGGCAAATGGCTAAGCATAGATAAGAATGATGGGTTAATTTAAGTTGTGAGAGCTAGTTAATAATAAGCATGGGCAGACAGTTTGTAATTAATATAAGCCTCAGTGTGTTTATTCAGGACTGAATGGCCACAGGATTAGACAGGACAGAAACTTCTATCTACAGTACATTACGAAGGAATGGTAATAAAGAAACTGAGGGTCGTAACGGTGAGGATTGTCACAATCATCTTATGATTAAAGACGTAGACGAATTTTGCAAAGATGTTAAAAGTGATGCCAGTGTTGGAAGACTGACCCTCTAAGACAGTGATAAACAGCAGTTGAGGATGAGTGACATGAAATGGTTTGTAAGGACCAAAGTTAATTTCCATTTCTTTAATAATTCTGTGGCTGTGTTCACCATTTATTCTCTCAAATGGGAAATTAATTATCTATGTATTTTTAGTATGAACAGTAGACTAGAATGAGGGAGAAAGAGTAAGAAAGATAGAGATACACAACATATTCCCCATAGATAAATTAGGTAATAAATTAGGTACATTTCAAATAAACATAATTCTATCACTAAATGGAAAGAAAAGAGGTAGAATAGAAAAGAAAATGAAGGAGAAAGTCCAGATAGAGAAAGATGGGGATAAAAGTAAAGAGAGTCAGGCAGCAGAAGGAAATCAGGAGATCACCAGTCTAACGTCACTGCCCCTGCAGACAGCCAGGTGTGCACTCGAGTCCCCAACTCAGCCTCCTTTGTCTAGATCTACGTGCTTCCTCTCCAAGAGTTTCCAGGAGAAGACAGTCATTCAGGACTGATGGCCACCCACATCTCCGCTGATGCCTCCTTATTCCTAATGCATACTTTCCATAATCGCCAATTCTGGTTCTACTCTGCTAAGAAACACACCATTGCAGACACCCTAATTTCAAACCACCTTTAGTGAGGCCAAGAAACACAAGGGTAAGATTTTATAGAGATTGATACCTCCGTGGGACAGTTTGAAACTAGGCTTTATGAGAAAACAGACAGAGAACTAGGTGTTGAGTCCATCATTGTGAATACAGCGCTCTTATGCACAGAGACATTTATGAATCTAAGCACAGATGGCAGAAGAAAGTTGTAAGAACAAAGGAATCTTGACCTTCCCATAGAGTAAAAGCTACCAAATGACCAGATGACAATAGGGGTTACAACAAAGTTGATAGGATAAACCATTGAGTTATTGGACAGTGTTCAAGTTAGCTATCCCAAAATAAGAAATGAATGCTTTCAAATGATTCAGAGCATTACATGAGAATGTCCTTCTCCATGAACACAAACTAAATATGGAATTGGCAAACAAAGAGGAAGAGTCTCTCTGATTGGCCCAAGAATTGGAGGACCATAGTATAAAGGGGCATGACTGGAAGAACTTGCTACACTGTTGAACACTCACCCGTTAACAGAGTAAAACCCTCCATACCTGCTACCATGGCCCTCTGCTGCTGCCCACCTTGCTGTGAGCCATGCTGCTGCAAGACCACCTGCTGCAAGACCACCAGCTGCCAGCCCTGCTGCAATGAATCCAGCTGCCCCAAGTCCATCTGCTGCCAGCCTTGCTGTCCCCCAAGTTGCTGCAGCATACTCTGCTGCCAGCCCTGCTGCTGTGTGCCCACCTGCTGTAAAAAAACTTGCTGCAAGACCACCTGTTGCAAGCCAACCTGTGTGAACATCTGCTGTGTGCCCACCTGCTGTCAGCCCTGCTGCTGTGTGCCCTCCTGCTGCCAGCCATGCTTGCTCCAGCTCTGCTGCCAACCAACATGCTGTGAAACCAGCAGCTGCAAGACCACCTCTCTTAAACCAACCTGTGTGACCATCAGCTGCAGCACACCCTGCTGCCAGCCCTGCTGCTGCTGACCAGCTCCCCTAAGGAACATCTGAACAGCCATGCTCTGAGGAGAGCAGAAATGCCCTAGATGCAAGAGTCACACGTTAACATTTGAAGACCACCTTTATTTTCTCACCAGAAAACCTGTGGAATGTAAAATCTTACTTAACTGTGGGAAATGCTGTGAGGAAGGATGGAATCCCTCACCCTCACTCTCCTCATCCAGAGATTATGGATCTTGTGCCATCTTCATGGGGGGGCTGAATTGAATGTCTGGTATCACTCTAAATTCTGAGTCATGATCTCTATCTCTATATTTTTCACCAAATAACTTAAGGAAACATTTCCCCCCAAATAAACCTTGATTTAACCTGTTATTTTATCAACTGTATTTTCTTCTGAATCACCCCTAGATTTTTATGTACTATTTTCTTCTTTCTGCTCACTCATGATATGTGTCTCTGAAAGCAATCAATTTTAATAAACTCTGTGCTATCATCATTCCATCGTGTCTGTCATTTTATTTTGATGAGTCATTTAATGAAAAATCTACATATTTAATAGAATTTTAAATGTTCCATCTGGTCCCCCTGCATCAGTGACAAAAGCATGGTGTTGAACAGTAGATACATGGAAGGTTTATATTGCAAAAATTGAAATTTAATAACCAGTGATTGCCTCCTTCCTAGTACTTCCACCCTCAGCTTCCATAAACCAAGGATCTGTTCTCTCCTTTGCTATCTGGCTTTATAAACATCATTTTGATGAGTCATATATAGCAATGGCTTACCTGTCATATTTTCATCAGCCATTTGCATGTAAAAGAGTATCTAAGATTCAGCTACATCTTAACAATTGTTAATGGGATTAGCATAAACTTGGAAGTGTGGGTATCATTTTAGGATTCTAATTTCAACCATGTCATTTGCTAGAAAATGGTTGCATATGAGATTATCTTGTTGAATGAAATAAACTAAACTCAAAAAATTATTAAGCAAGTGTTCTCACTTATAAACCCAAGATTTTACAGAGAAAATTCAAATCCTATAGATTTTCTCTGAACAAGATGACAACTATGAGGGAAGAAGCTATGGAAGAGCAAATATCATCAAAGTACATGAGTCCATGATATACTTAAAGGATTTTGCAGATTTGCTCACTACATTCAATAAATGGGCACAATTAAATATAAAAATTTAAATTAAAAGAAGATTCTGATTCCAATTAACTTGAACAAATATCCTGAGATATGGCTACTGGGTCATAAACTACCTTTACTTTAATTTTTTTGAGCAGTCATTGTAAATTTCTGCACACCTGCTGTTCTTCGTGTCTTACTGCTGTGCAAGAGTTCCAGCTTCTGGGGCTACAGAGATTGCACTGTGGTTAAGAGCACAAATTGCTTTTGAATACAAACTTCAGTTCATTTTCCAGCATCCACATAGCAACTCACAACCACCTGCAATTCTGGTTCCAAGGTACCCAATGCCCTCCTGTGACATCCCTGTGCATGTGCTGTACACACATACATGCAGGCAGAACATTCATGTACATCCCATTTGACACAAGCCCTTGGAATTCTCCTGTATTTGTTATTTAAAAAAAATCTGGAAAATTGAGAATGGTGACAGATCTATAGTTGTTAATAAGGTAATTCAGTCAATGGGTTCTCTACAGTCTGGCATTCCTTTGCCTTCTCTATTACCTAAAGGATGGCCTCTTACAGTTATTAATTTAAAAGATTGTTTCTTCATTGTACCTTTATAAGAAAAAGACAGAAAAATTTGCCTTCACAGTGCCTACTTATAATAATTATCAGCACTTTAATGTTCTCCCACGAGGAATGCTAAATAGCCAATATTTAGTAAGTTAGCTATTGGAAATGATATGTAACCAATTTTCTCATTCTTTCCTGAATATCTGGAAGACTAATCAAAGTTGTCCTTCCTCTGTCTTATGCTCAGGTAGATATCATCAACAAGTACAGGTATGTCTCTCCAACTCTGTATATCTGTATTGGACTACCTAAGTACATTTTGGGTGATACATAATTATTTTTCAAATTCCCCAATTAAAGTGTTGTACACTCTACTAATCTTGAAGTCACTTATTCTTTCACGTTATCCTTCTAAATTTGGCTTTACTACTATGTACATTGCTGTTCAGTACAACATTTTAGAAATAATCTAAGCTATTGATTTTTAATCTTCAGACACTTGATGGTGTTTCTGGTGTATAATAGTAAAGGGATACTACAGGTAGCATTGAGGAAAAAATGTTTTTGACAGAGTTCTGTTTCAGACATATCTCCTGACTAGGTAGACAGACAAGACAGCCTGGGACCAGGCAGAACAGGTGCCATTTCTGTGCTGACCTACTATTCACCCCAAGATTCATTACCAGCTCATTGAAATACATTCTGTAGAGCAATTCCTCCATAAAAGTGTCATCTTGTCATAGACTGAATCTATCCTAGATGGAATCATATAATAGGAGGGTGGAAGGCATAACATGCCAACCAGAGACATTGGCATGACCATCTCTCCAAAAAAGTTCAAGGAAGACATTATACTGGCCGTTTACATTCTTGCACTGTCCCCTACCCTCAAAGAACCCTCATCCTTTGAATGGGAAGCTGATTTTCCCATCACATCTTGTTCTTCCTTATCTCTGCCAAAAATTAAACCTTTCTTCACACAGAGACAAGACAGCAGAGACTCTTACAGGGACAGAAGCCTAGACTAATGGAGATTCAGGCTAGAAGCCAACCATTTAGTTCACCACTGTGGATACTATAGCATTATATCCATCCCCCAATAAACTTATTATCTAAGTGCAGGCAAAGATCAGCTGTGTAGAAGAGCAACTGCCCCATCCAACTCCTGCAGGCATCATACACTTGATCAGATGGATAGTTGTCAATGTGAACAGGAATGATGCCAAGTATCTATCCATTATAGAATACATATATAATAGAATTTAAAAGTAAAAATCAAAGGAATAAATTGTCAAATTATTTGAAGACTTTTTAAGGAAAAAAGTACAAATGACTAAAAAAAATATGAAAAACAATGTTCAACATCACTAGCCAGCAGGAAATGTAAATCAAACCTTCCTTGAAATTTCATCTCACTCCACTCAAGAAGGGCTGTCATCAAGAAAATCAACAATAACAAGTGCTGATGAGTATCCACAGGAAAGAAAACCTATGGGAATGGAAATTAGCACAGCCTATATGAAAATTAGCTTATAATTTTTTTAATTTAATTTATTTTCTTTTTAAAAAATAAAACAAACTATCCTTTTTTATTTTACATACCAATACCAGTTCCCTGTGCCTCCCCTCTCTCCATTCCCTCCAACTATCCCCCACTCTACCCTCCATCCATTCCTCAGAAGGGTAAGGCACGTTGCTTTGGGGAAGGTCCAATGCCCTCTCTACTATAGCTAAACTGAGCAAGGTATCCATCCAAAGAGAATAGGTTCCCTAAAAGTCCCCTGGGCATGGTCTCTTGGTCTCTTATACTATAAAAAGACTGCTCTCTTGCTTCGGGGTCCTGCTTCTGGCTGCTACACTCTTTTCATGTTCACTCAGAGGACTATTGTCTAGGACAGTGATCTGTAGGTTTTCCCCTTAAATAAATAACCCTTTTATTATCCATAATTCTGAACTGGTGTAGGATTGTTTTGTGACTTACACCTTCAGCTCTGTACTGTCACTGTCTGTGTCTCAGAGAGCCATGGAGGTCTCTCTTGACCTCCTCTCTTGGTTGGCTCTCTTGGTCCACTCTGTGCAGTCACAGCTTGTACCTCTTCTTCTCTTGGTCCTCTCTGTGTAGTTACAGCTTGTGTTTCAGAGTTACACTGAGGTTGTTGGGGGGTATAGGAGGGTTTGGAGGCAGAGTGGGACTTTTCAGGGTCCAATGAATGGAATGGGAGTATTGGAGCAGCCTACCTGCAGGAAGCTTGCCTGCTGGCTGACTAGAGAAGTCAAGGTAGGTAGGGGAAGGGCCTGGGGTTTTGCCCCGGTTTGGAGGGCCAAGAGAGTGGGATGTCCCACCGAGTGTGTGGTCACTCACCTCTTGGTACTCTCTGTGTAATAGCAAGCTGTGTTTCAGAGATTCACTGAGGTTGTGGGGAGAGGATAGGATTGTTTGGCAGCAGAATGGGACTTATAACTTTCTTGGTCCAATGGATGGAATGGGGGTGTTGGAGCAGCCTACCTCAGCTTGTAGGATCTTAAAAAAAACTAAAATTAGAACCAACACATGCCTGTCTATCAGTGGATGGATGAATGAATAAGATATGGTATATACATGGAAGAATAAATTATGTCGTTGACCAGAAAACAGATGAAAATTGGAGGTCATCTTAAATGAAATAAGTAGGACTCCAAAGACAAAGGTCATGTTTCCCTCATCTAAGGAGGGGTGAGGACATGAAGAAACAATAGGACAATTTGGGAAGAGAAAGTGAATCATGAGGAGGACACAGGGTACATCAAAGAGGGTGATGGTGGGTGAATTTGATCAAACTGTGTTACATGCATTCACGATAATTTCATGATCAAATGCACTGTTTTGTAAAATCAATGCACACTAATACAAATCCATCAATTTCTGTATGTCATAAGATACATAAATACAGGTTTTAAATTTAAAAACATATAGTACAGCCAGGAGTTGGTGGTGCACATCATTAATCTCAGCACTAGAGAGGAAGAGGGAGGTGGATTTCTATTAGCTTGAGATTAGCCTAGTGTACAAAGTGAGTTCCAGAGAAACCCTGTCTCTAAAAAACCCACAAATATAGTAAAAAGAAAAAAGAAACTATTCAACAATAAATCTAGTAAAAGAATGGCTAGGCTCCATCAAAAAAAAAGTTACACAATTCATGATAAACAAGGTTCCAGGTACCTGGATGTGGAAGTTCAGCCTTCATGTTTAAAACAGAAACAATTGTAATGGCATTGTTTTGAATAATAACAAACTGGAAACAACCTGTTTTCTTGGAGAAAAATTCCAAACAATGAGCAGTGTCAAATTCATTTAATGAACAATTACACAAAAATGAGAATGAACAAACTGGTGGAAATGATGGTGAGGATTGCCACAGTCATTCTACCATCAAGGACACAGACTAATTTTGATTTGCAAAGATGTTAAAAAGTGATGCCAAGGTTGGAAGACTGACCCTCTAAGACAGTGAGAAACAGCTTTTGAGGTTGAATGATATAAGATGGTTTGTAAGGACCAGAGTTAATTTTCATTTCTTTAATAACGCTATACAGTGTTCACCTTTTATTCTCTTTATTCTCTCAAATCAGAATTTTATTATCTATGTATTTTTAGTATACTAGAGAGAAAAGGAGAGAGAGAGACAGAGACAGAAACAGAGAGAGACAGAGAGAGACAGAGAGAGAGAGAGGCACATCTTATTCCCCACAGATGAATTAGGTAATAAATTAGGTACATCTCAAATAATCATGATGCTTTCTCTGAATGGAAAGAAAAGAGGTAGAACAGAGAAGACAGTGAAGGAGAAAGACCAGACAGATAGGGATGGGGATAAAAGTAAAGAGAGCCAGGCAGATGGAGAGAAATCAGGAGATCACCAGTCTAAGGTCACTGCCCCGGCTGACAGCCAGGTGTGCACTGGAGTCACCCATTCACCCTCCTATTTCTACACTAAGTGCTTCCTCCCTATGAGCTCCCAGGAGTAGACAGTCATTCAGGACTGATGACCACCCACATCTCCGCTGATGCCTCCTTATTCCTAATGTGCTGTTTCCCTTTATAGCCACCAGTGTTGGTTCTACTCTGCTATGAAACAGCATTCCAGACACCCTTATCTCAAACCACCTTTAGTGAACCCCAGATACAACGTATAAGCAATTTATACAGTGATTGACACCTACCTGGAACAGTTTGGAATTGGGCTTTGAGGGCAAACAGACAGGGAACTAGGTGTTGAGTCCACAGTTGAGACTACAGAACACTCATACCCAGAGACATTTATAAATCTAAGCATAGAGAGCAGAAGAAAGTTTTAAGAACAAAGGAATCTTGACTTTCCCATAGAGCATGAGCTACCAAAGGACCAGATAACAATTAGAGTTACAACAAAGATGATGGGATCAACCATTGCGTTATTGGAAAGAGTTCAAATAAGCTATCCCAAAATAAGAAATGAATGCTTTCAAATGATGTAGAACATTTCCTTCTTCATGAACAGAAATTAAATATGGAAATGGTGAACAAAGAGGAAGAGTCTTTCTGATTGGTCCAAATATTTGAGGCCCATGGTATAAAAGATCCTGCTGGAAAAACCTTCCTATACTTTTAAAAACTCACCTGTGAACAGAGTAAAACACTCCACACCTGCTACCATGGCCCTCTGTTGCTGCCCACCTTGCTGTGAGCCATGCTGCTGCGAGACCACCTGCTGCAAGACCACCTGCTGCCAGCCCTGCTGCTGTGAATCCAGCTGCCTTGAGTCCATCTGCTGTCAGCCTTGCTGTCCCCCATGTTGTTGCAGCACACCATGCTGCAAGCCCTGCTGCTGCCAGCCCTGCTGCTGTGTGCCCACCTACTGTGAAAAAACCTGCAGAAAGACCTGTTGCAAGCCAACCTGTGTGAATATCTGCTGCATGCCCACCTGCTGCCAGCCCTGCTGCTGTGTGGCCTCCTGCTGCCAGCCATGCTTGCTCCAGCTCTGCTGCCAACCTACATGCTGTGAAACCAGCAGCTGCAAGACCACCTCCCTTAAACCAACCTGTGTGACAATTAGTTGCTGCACACCCTGCTGCTGCTGCTGACCAGCTCCCCAAAGGAACAGCTGTAGAGCAATGCTCTGGGGAAAGCAGAAATGCCCTAGATGCAAGAGCCACATGTTAAGCTTTGCTGACCCCCTTCATGAGCTCACTAGGAAACCTGGGGATGGCATCTTTCACCCTCACTCTTCTCATCTCCAGAGATAATGGATCTTGTGACATCTTCATTGTGGGGAAGACTGATGTGAAGGTCTGGTATCAGTTTAAATTCTGAGCCAAGATCTCTATATCACTCACCAAATAACTTAAGGAAACATTTTCCCCAAAAATCAAACTTTATTTTACCTGTTACCTTCTCAAATGTATTTTCTTCTGAATTACCCTGAGATTTGTATGTGCTGTTTTCTCCTTTCTGCTCACTTATGAGATGTGTCCCTGGAAGAAAGCAATTTTAATAAATTTTTGGCTATTGTCACTTCATAGTGTCTCTCATTTTATTTTAATAAATCACTAAGTGAAAAATATACATAATTGATAGAATTTTAAATGCACATTGTGGTCTCCCTGTATCAGTGGCACTAAGCATGGTGTTGAGTAATAGATCCATGAAAGGTTTCTATAAAATAAATAATATAATTTACTTATTATAAATTATATTTATAATCTGAAATTTCATACGCAATGATTACCATCTTCCTACTTCTTCCATCCTCAGCTCCTGTAAATCAAAAGTCTGTTCTCTCCTTTGCTGTCTGACCTTTATAAACATCATTTGGGTGGAATCATATATAACAATCATGTCCCTGTCACATTTTCTTTCTGTATTTACTTTACAAAGAGCACCTAATTTTCAGTCACATCTTATCAATTTTTAATGGGATTGGCATAAACTTGGGAATGTAAATATCCCTTTAGGATTCTGCTTTCAATCATGTTCTTTGCTAGAAAAAGGCTGCATATGAGATTGTAAAGTTGAATGAGATAAACAAAACACACACAAAAATTATCAAGCAAGTGCTTTCATTTATAAACCCAAACTTTTGCACAGAAATCTCAAATTCTATAGATTGTGTGTGAGAAAGTGGGCAACTAGTCAGGGGAGAAGCTATGGAAGAGCAAATATCATCAAAGTACATGAGTCCATGCCATACTTAAAGGACTTTATGTGTTCCCTCACAACATTCAATAAATGGGCACCAATAGAAATAGAATTTAAATTAAAAGATTTTTTATGTCAATTAACTTGAACAAATATCCTTAGATATGGCTACTAAGTAATAAATTACATTTACTTTTATTTTTTGAGGAGTCTGCAAATTTCTGTATACCTGCTGTTCTTCTTCTTATTCCTCCTACTGTGCAAGAGTTCCAATTTCTGGGGCTACAGGGATGGCACTATGCTTAAGAACATAAATGGGTCTTGAGAACAAACCTTGTTTCATTTCTCAATATCCTTATAAAATATACACTCCCAACCACCTGTAATTCTTGTTCCAAGTTTACAATGCTCTCTTCTGCCAATTCCTTGGGCAGGTAGTATACATTCATACCTGCAGGAAAAACACTCATATACATAAAATATAATAAATAAATCATTTGAATTTTTTAATGGTTGAAGAGCCCCAATTTCTAAACATATTTGTCAACACTTTTGATCTCTACTTTTTCTGAAACAAAATAGACAACATTCTTTTTTTTATTTTATTTTTTTTATTTTATTGAAAAAAAAATTCCGCCTCCTCCCAGCCTCCCATTTCCCTCCCCCTCCTCCCACTACTCTCCCCCTCCCCCCACTCTTCTCCCCCTCCCTAATAGACAACATTCTAAAACTGCCAACATTACACAAATAATATTCCAGTGTTTGGAGATACCTCATGCCACCGGGGAAAAATAGCAGAGACAACAAAGGAGCAATGTCCTTCTGCTGTGCTGTACTGCACAAGGTACTGTCTAAGTGTGGCTCCCTGGGCTCTAAAATTCCATGCTTCATCAACCAGTTATCTGTAAAGAAATGGTATTCCTTCCCATCACAGCACCAGTGCCTGCACTCCTAATGTCTGAGCTACTCCTTTCCACAAGTTCCTTTTGTACAAAATGAGTCTGTAGCTACCTATGCTATTTCATTTTTAAAACAAACAAACACAAAGGAATCTCTATGTAACCATGGCTGTCCTGGAGCTTTCTCAGTAAGTCACCCTGGCCTTGAACTCACAGATGTTTGCCTCCTCTGCCTCAAATACTGGGATTAAAGGAGTGGTGATGCACAGCTGTGTACTTGTGCTACTTAAAAGGAGTCTTGACTCTTGTTTTGAGCACCTGAATGTGCTGTTTTCATAGTGAGTTTTCTGCCTTAGTGATATTTTGCTATGATTTAAAACACCCCTGAGCCCCAAAACTGTCTTTTCCTTGAACGCAGAGTTTAGGTTTCCTACATGACTCTTCTCTAGCCAGTCATAAAGACATTCAGGGTCTTGGCTAATCTTAGGAAACATGGAACAGCAGGAAGCTGAGTAAAAGGAGTTTCTTCTCTAAAAGACTATACCAACCTGAGTCCATGACAAGATTCATTATACACTTCCCTAGTGAATTACTACCAGATGGGATCAACAACAGTCAGCTAGCTTTCAACCCAGACTCAAGCCAGGTCACAGGAGAGATAAAGGAATAGGAAGTCCACCAGTACTGCATCACAACTCTGAATAGTTCAAGGAAGATCCTCTTATTTATTATCTAAAATGCTCTTCTGTCTCCCCTGACTCACAGGAAATCCTCTCATAATTTATTTATATAAAATGTTGCTTATGTATCACTCCTCAATTTTCATACTCTGGCCAAGTATGAGGGCCATGGCTTAGGGGTATCTCAGCTTTTTCCATGGTTGCCATAAAAATAGGAAGAACTGTTTTAGTGACAGAGAATAGAAACCCTTTTATTTTATCCCTTCATGACATGCTTTAATGATAGTTATGAGTTTATCTGCCATACACATAAAAGATTTATGAATATATAAATCTATGAATTTTTGCCTACAAATATTATATGTACCATACGAGTGTAGTGCCCACAGAGGGCAGAAGGGGCATCTGATCACCTGGAACATGAGTTACAGAGAGTTGACAGTCACTATATAAGGGCTGAGATCTGAACCTGGGCTTTCTGCAAGAGAGTGCTCTTAACAACTGAGCCATCACCCCAGCTCCAAAAGAACATTCTTTATCAATTTAGAGCTTCATCTTTTATGACTTTGAGAGTCTGGATGTCTCTGTCAGTAGAGTAACTAGTTGTCTTCCCAAAGACCAGCAAGCTTCTCTTCAGTGAGTTTAGCTGGCAAATCTTTTTCTTTAACCTTAAAGAATATATAAGTGAAAAGAGATCAAAGGCAGAATGCTATAGTATGTAAGTGCTCAGAAGAAATATTAACATATGCAAAATATTAGTGTGCTACTATGAAGCACAGACCCTTAATAGAAAAGGTATGTTGCCTTCTTTTACTTTTTGAGAAATTTTATTGTTATTAATATAATTTTTATTTAATTAAACTTCTCTAACATTTTAAACATAAATAAAATTCATGCTGATTACTCTCACCCTCTCTTTTCCCTTATTTCACTGCCACCCATGTCTACCCAAACCCTTCATACAAATCTCTTCTTCATTCTCATTTTTATTTGTTTTGGTCTCTGGCCCAAAGAGTTATCCAGGGCTATCCTTGTGACCATGTGTTTGGAATTATCAACTGGAGCCTGTTGGGCTCAGCAATGAGCACATAAATAAAGACAATGACTTTTCCTCTTCCAGAATTTATCCATATCCAAGAGTTCAGCAATAAAACATTGGGTCTTATGAGTCCCTTATCCATCTATCATTGATTATTGACAGGGTATATAAGAACAAGGCACAACAACTGCTGATCTTTCAAAAAGCACCAAGAACCCTACCTTGAAAATGGTTGATTGACAAACCTGTATGGTTTGCGCAATGGCCTTGAACAACAGAGAAACTGCAGGCCTTAGAACATCTGGAACAGGAGCAACTAGATGCTCAACATATTGAAGAATCCACCAGCTTTTTTAATTCTCCTGTATTTGTTGTTAAAAGAAATCTGGAAAATGGAGAATGGTCACAGATCTAAGCTGTCTAAGGTGATTTAGTCAATGGGTTCTCTACAGTCTGACATTCCTTTGCCTTCTCTCTTGCCTAAATGATGGCCTCTTGTAGTTTTTGATATAAAATATTGTTTCTTCACTATATCTTCACAAGGAAAAGAGAAAAATTTGCCTTTACGGTGCCTACTTATAAAATTATCAGCCTTCTAAGAGCTATAAATAGAAGATCCTCTCACAGGAAATGTTAAATAGCCCCACTCTATGCCAATATTTAGTAAGTCAACTGTTAGAAATAATACATAAGCAATTTACTCAATCTTTTCCAGATGATCTGGAAAAACAAGCAAAGTTGTCCCTCCTCTGTCTTTTGAGAAGGTAGGTACCATCAATAAGAATAGGTAAGTCTTTCCAACTCCATACATTTTGAATAATACACATTTATTTTTTGAAGTCCTCAAATAACATTTTGTACACTCTATTAATCTTGAAATCATTCATTCTTTTAAGTGGTCCATGTAAATTAGGCTTTATTCCTATATATATTGCTCTTAGGTTCAACTATCCAGGGATAATCTAAGTTATTGATTTTCAATCTTCAGGTGCTAAAGCACACAGCCCCAGTAATGGTGTTTCTTATGTATACTAGTAAAGTAATGTTACAGGTAGAATTGAGAAATAGTCTTTTATTCAGAGTTCTCTTTCAGACATATCACCTGCTTAGGAAGCCACACAGACAGTCTGAAACCAGGTAAAACAGGTTGCAGTTCTATACTAACCTGCTATTAACCCCAAGATTCATTACTATCTCATTGGAATACCTTGTTCTAATACAATTTCTACCTGACAGTGTCATCGTGGCCTATACTACATCTATCCCAGATGGAACTCATCTTATATGTGGGTGGAAGGCATAGACACTGGCATGGCCCTCTCTCTGAAAAAGTTCAAGGAAAGCATTGCACTGGCTGTTGACATCCTTGCACTGTCCCCTGTTCTCAAAGAACCATCATCCTTTGAATGAAGCTGATTTGCCCAGCACATCGCGGTACTTTTTACCTCTGCCAAAACTAAATGTTTCTTCACATAGAGACAAGAGAGGAGAGGCTCTTAGGGACAGAAGCCTAGACTAATGCAGATTCAGGCTAGAAGCCAAACATTTAGTTCATCGCTGTGGGTGCCATAGTATTATTCCCATCCCCCAATAAACTTACTATCTAAGTGCAGGAAAAGATCAGCTATGAAGAAGAGCAACCTCCCTGATCCAACAGTTGCAGGAGTCAGATACTTGACCACATGGAGAGAATACACACACACACACACACAAATTTAAAAGTCAAAAGCAAAGGAAAATACAATGTGTAAATTGTCGAATTATTTGAAGACTTTTTTTAAAAAAACGAGAAGTACAAATGACTAAAAGAATACATAAAAAACAATGTTCAACACCACAAGTCACCAGGAAATACAAATCAAAGCATCCTTGAAATTCTACCTCACTCCCCTCAGGAAGGGCTATCATCAAGAAAACCAACAAACACAAGTGCTGGTGAGGATCCAGAAGGAAAGGAAACCTTTACATGCTGTTAATGGGAATGGAAATTAGCAAAGTCTGTATGGAAATTAGCTTGTAGGATCTAAAAAAAAAACCCAACTAAATATAGAACTACCACATGACTATTCCACAGTGCATGCAAGAAAAAACCAATCTGCCTGTCTGTCAGTGGATGGATATATATGATGAAGAATAAATGATATCACGTGCCAGAAATCAGATGAAGTTTGAAAATCTTATTAAATGAAGTAAGTAGGATTCCAAAGACAAAGGTCATGCATGTTTCCCTCATCTTAGGAGAGGTGGGGACATGGAAGTAGCAATAAGACAATTTTGGAAGAGAAAGAGATTTAGGAAGAAGCCACAGGGGACATCAGAGAGGGTGATGGTGAGTGAATTTGATCAAACTGTATTACATGCATTCATGACAATGTCGTGATCAAATGCACTGTTACGTAAAATCAGTGTACACTAGTACAAATTAATCAATTTCTGTATGTTATAGGACACAAAAATGAAGGTTTTAAATTGAAATACATAGTGCAGCCAGCAGTGTGGTGCACACCTTAATCCCAGCAATAGGGAGGCGAAGCAGGTGGATCTCTATGAGTTCGAGTCCAGCCTGTTCTACAGAGTGAGTTCCAGAACAGTCAGGACTACACATAGAAACCTCGTCTTGAGAAAAAAAAAAAAGAAAGAAAAGAAAAACAAGGAAAACAAAAACACATAAAACAGAAACAACCCAAGAATAAATCTAGTAAAAGAAGTACTAGGCTCCTATAAAAGAGAGTGCCAGCATTTCATGATAACAAGCTTCCAAGTTTCTGTGGACATCCAGCCTTAGTGTTTTAAACAGAAACAATTGTAGCAGCATTGTTTTAAATAGTCCAAAACAGTAAACAATTTGTTTTCTTGGAGAAAGATTCCAATCAGTGAACAGTGTCAAATAATTTAGGGGACGATTACACAAAAGGATTGCACAAACTGGAGGTCATGATGGTGAGGATCCTAGCATCAAAGACACAGGCTGATTTTGACTTACAAAGATGTTAAAAGTGATGCCAAGGTTGGAAGACTGACCCTTCACAACAGTGAGAACCATCTTTGAGGATGAGTGTAATGAAATGGTTTGTAAGAACTGAGGTTGATTTCCATTTCTTTAATAATACTATGTTCACCTTTTATTGTCCAAAATGGAAATCAATTATACATGTATTTTTAGTATGAATAGTAGACTGGAAAGAGTGAGGGAGGAAGAGAAAGAGAGCAAGTTGCGCATTGTATTCCCCCACAGATTAATTGGGTAATAAATTATGTATATCCTAAATAATCAGGATTCTTACACTGAATGGACAGAAAAGAGGTAGATAAGAGAGGAAAATGAAAGGGAGCAACCAAACAGACAGGAATTGGGATAAAAGTAAAGAGATCCAGGATGGTGGAGGGAAATCAGTAGACCACCAGTCTAAGGTCATAGCCCCTGCAGACAGCAAGATATACATTGGAATCATCTGCTCAGCCTCCTTTGTCTGAATGTAAACACTTCCTCCTCCATGAGCTCCTAGGAGAAGACAGTCATTTAGGACTGATGGTCACCCATATCTCCACTGATGCCTCCTTTTCCCTAATGGGCTGTTTCTTTTTATCCCCTTAGAACAGGTTTTACTCAGCAATGAAATGTATCTCAAACCACATTTAATGAATCCCGGATGAACAGGGATAGGAATTTATACAGAGATTGACACACACCTGGGACATTTTGGAATTGGGCTTTTGGGACAAACAGAAAGGGAACTGGGTGTTGAGTCCATCATTGCGAATACAGTGCTCTCTCATGCCCAGAGACATTTATAAATCTAAGTGCAGATAGCAGAACAAAGTTGTAAGAACGAAGGAATCTTGGCCTGCCCATAGAGCAGGAGCTACCAAAGACCAGATAACAATTAGAGTTAGAACAAGGCAAATGGGATGAACCCTTGAGATACTGAAAAGTATTCAAACAAACAATCCCCTAATAAGAAGTGAACACTTTCAAATGATTCAGAGCATGAGGTGAGAATTTCCTTCTTCATGAACACAAATTAAATATAGAAATGATAAACAAAGAGGAAGAGTATTTCTGATTGGCCAAAACCCTGGAGCCCCATGGTATAAAAAGGCTTGACTAGAAGAACTCGCTACACTGTTGTAAACTCACCTGTGAACAGAGTAAAACACTCCACACCTGATACCATGGCCCTCTGCTGCTGCCCACCTTGCTGTGAGCCATGCTGCTGCAAGACCACCTGCTGCAAGACCACCTGCTGCCAGCCCTGTTGCTGTGAATCCAGCTGCCCTGAGTCCATCTGCTGTCAGCCTTGCTGTCCCCCGTGTTGCTGCAGCATACTCTGCTACAAGCCCTGCTGCTGCCAGCCCTGTTGCTGCCAGCCCTGCTGCTGTGTGCCCACCTGCTGTCAGCCCTACTGCTGCGTGCCCACCTGCTGCTGCAAGCCCTGCTGTTGTGTGCCCACCTGCTGCTGCCAGCCCTGCTGCTGTGTGCCCACCTGCTGCTGCCAGCCCTGCTGCTGTGTGCCCACCTGCTGTGAAAGCACCTGCTGTGATACCACTTGCTGCAAGCCAACCTGTGTGACCATCAGCTGCAGCACACCCTGCTGCCAACCCTGCTGCTGCTGAGCAGCTCCCCTAAGGAACATCTGCACAGCCATGCTCTGGGGATAAGTGTCTTGCCCTAGGTGCACAAAGACACATCTGAACCTTCGCAGACCACATTTATGTTCTCACAAGGAAAGCTGATAAATGTAAAATCTAACTTAAGTATGAGAAATATGGTGAAGGATGGTGTCCCTCACCTTCCCACTCCTCATCTCCCGAGATCATACATCTTGTGCTCTCTTCATGGGGACTGATAGGAAAATCTGGTACCAGTTTAAATTCCGAGATAGGATCTTTATATCTCTCACCAAATAACTTAAGAAAACCCTTTGCCAAAAATGAAACTTGGTTTAACCTGTTATATTCTTAACTGTATTTCTTTCGGAGTTATACCCAGAATATTATGTGCTATTTCCAATGTTCTGTTCACTTATAAGATGTGTCCTGAAAGCAAGCAATTCTAATAAACTCTGTGCTGTCATCATCCCGTGGTGTCTGTTATTTTATTTTGATTAATCACTGAGTGAAAAATCCACAAAATCAATAGGCTTCTAAATGTTTAAAATGGTCCCCCTGATTCAGTGACACTAACCATAGTGTTGAACAGTAGATCCAAGGAAGGTTTCTATTTGGATTAATTGAAATTTAATACCCAGTGAAGATAATCTAGCCGGTTGTGGTGGCACACGCCTTTAATGCCAGTAATCAGGAGACAGAGGCAGGCGGATCTCTGGGAGTTCGAGGCCAGCCTGGTCAACAGGAGCTAGTTCCAGGACAGGCACCAAAGCTACAGAGAAACCTTGTCTCAAAATAATAATAATAATCTTCCTGGTTCATCCAATCTCAGCTTCCACTGTGGCACATTTATACATTAGAGTACTACTCAGTGGTAAATAATAATAATAATAATAATGACATCTTGAATTTTGGATGCAAATGGATGGGACTAGAAAACACCATCCTGAGTGAGGTAACCCAGATCCAAAAAGCTGAATATGGTATGAGCTCACTCATAAGTGGATACTAGCTATTAACAAAAGATATTGAGCCTTTAGTTCATGATCCTAGAGAAGCTAAAAGAAATATATAGATAGATAGATCCACCTGGAAAGTCAAAATAGACAAGATTACCTAACAAAATTTAGAAACGTGGGGTGAGGGGAAGAAGGGAGAATAGAAGGGGAAAACGAGGGGAGAAGGGAACGGTTGAGAAGAACTTGAGGGAATAGGATAGTCAAGATGGAGAAAGGACAGAGATGAGGGCAAGAAAAGAGATATCTTGATTGAGGGAGCCATTGTGGGATTAGCAAGAAACCTGGCTCTAGAGAAATTCCTAGGAATTCACAAGGATGACTCCAGCTAAGACTCTAAGCAATAGAGAAGAGGGTGCCCGAACTGGCCTTGCCCTGTAGTCAGACTGATGAATACCTTAAATATCACCATAGAACCTTTATCTAGCAACTGCTAGAAACAGAGGCAGAGATCCTCATCAGAGAATTAGACTGAGCTCCCAAAGTCCACTTGAAGAGTGGGAGGTGTGAGAGTGTGAGCAAAGTGGTCAAGAACACGATGGGGACACCCACTGAAACAGTCTCCCTGAGCTAATGGGAGCTCACCAACTCCAGCTGGATTGGGAAGGAACAAGCATAGGATGAACCTAGTCCCTCTGAATGTGATTGGCAGTTCCATGGCTGGGGCAGACTGAAGGGCCACTAGAATTGGCAGCAGGATTTATCTTTACTGCCTTTATTGGATTTTTGGAAACCGATTTTCTTTGGATGGATACCTTGCTCAGTCTAGATATAGTAGGAGGGCCTTGGACTTTCCCCAAAGCAATGTGCCTTACCTTCTCTGAGGAGTGGGTTGGGGGTAGTGTGGTGGTGGTCGGGTAAGTGAAAGGAATGTGAGGAAGGGAGGAAGTGGGAACTTGGATTGGGTGTATATAATGGAAAATATATAGTTTTTTTTCTTTTTTAAAAAAAATTAAAATTAAAAAAAGATGCAGATTTTAGAAAAACTTAATAAAACAGATCATAGAGATATTCAGATCCAGACATAAGAATTTAATGTAGAACCAAATTCAGCATTGCATTATAAGGTTAGAGAGGAGCAGCCCAAGATTGTCAAACAGCAAAGTATAATTTAATTAGTCACCTTACAAGAACTGCCAAATGACAGATATCCCTAAGACTGTGCAAGAGTTAAATAAACTCCTGTGGAAATGTTAGATTTAAAGAGAGTCAAGAAAACAATAATCTCATTTGGCATGCATTCACCTTTTATGAAGCAGATGTTGAACTTGTGGAAAGACTTGGTTAATGTGGTCTTGGAGTCTGGTCCTCAGTTACAAAGATGACCTCGTTAAAAGAAGAGGCTAAGACTATTGAACAACAAAGAAGTGCTAGAGGTATGGAAATCTCCCAAGACCAACTTCTTGGAGAGGGAGATTATACTGGTGTATGAAGGCAATCTCTAAGTGATCATCACATTCTTAATTTATGCCACACAGCACTTTTGAATGTTTGGCACAGAACTGGAGAAGTAGAAAACAAACTTGAGTCATTTACAATTTTCACAGGGCTCAAAGGAAACCTCCATGAATTTCTTACAAAGACTGACTTCAGCAATAATCAAATGATACCAGATTCAGAATCTAGACAAATACTAATTGAATCTCTGACTTTTGAAAATGCTAGTTCTCAATGGAAAAAGATAACTATGCAGTTGAAGGCAAAATCAGCACCGTTCGAAGAGTGGATCTGAGAAACAAATAATATTGAATTTCATGACCATGATGATGCATGGATATGAGACATGATTTCCAGAGCTTTGAAGAAAAATTGAAATGTCAAATGTTTCAATAGTGGCAAACATGGTCACATGAAAAGGGGTTGTAAACAGGTTGTTTCTGGGAACAATGTTTTTTCTAAGCATAATTGAAACAGAATACCTCTTCCTTCTGGGTTATGCAGAAGGTTTGGCAAAGGCAGACACTGGACCAATGAATGTTAAATAGCCAATATTTAATAAGTCAGCTGTTAGAAACGATATGTAAGCAAGCAGTTTCCTCAATCTTTCCTGATAATCAGGAAGACTAATCAAAGTTGTCCTTCCTCTGTCTTGTGCACAGGTAGGTATCATCAACAAGTACAGGTGTGTGTCTCCATCTTCATACATCTGTGATGGTCTACCCAAATACATTTTGAGTGATACACATTTATTTTTCAAATTCCTCAATTAAAGTGTTGTACACCTTACGCATCTTGAAATCACTCATTCTTTCATATTGCCCTTGTAAATTTGACTTTACTCCTATGTACATTGCTGTTGAGTACAACTTTTCAGAAATAATGATCAGGCACTTATGGACACATCCCCAATGATAGTGTTTCTGATGTGTAATAGTAAAGTGATGGTACAGGTAGCATTAAGAAAAAATATTTTTGAAAGACTTCTGTTTCAGACATTTTGCCTGAAAAGACAGAAACCAGGCAAAACAGGTTTTAGTTCTATACTGACCTGATATTCACCCCCAAATTCATTACCATCTCATTGGAATACATTCCCCTAATACAATTCCTCTATAACAGTGTCATCTTGGACTATACTACATCTATCCCAGATGGAAATCATCTTAGAGGAGGGTGGAAGGCATAGACACTGGCATGACCCTCTCTCTGAAAAAAGTTTACAGCAAACATTGTACTGGCTGTTTACTTCCTCATGCTGTCCCCGACCCTCAAAGAACCCTCATCCTATGACTGGGAAGCTGATTTGCCCATCACATCCCATTTCTCCTTACCTCTGTAAAAAACTAAACCTTTCTTCACATTGAGATGAGAGTGGAGAGGCTCTTAAAGGGACAGAATCCTGGACTAATGGAGATTCAGGCTAGAAGCCAACCATTTAGTTCATCACTGTGGGTGCCATAGCATTATATCCATCCCCCAATAAACTTCGTATCTAAGTGCAGGCAAAGATCAGCTGTGTAGAAGAACAACTGCCCCATTCAACTCTTTCAGGCAGAAGACACTTAACCAGATGGAGTTCCAAGTCCTTCCTCCCCAAAAGTAGAGCATGACTCATCTGTCAATCTGAGGACTGATGCCAAGTAGATATCCATTCGATATTTAAAAGTAAAAAATTAGAGGAAAAGGTCACACAATCTGTAAACTGCCAAATTATTTGAAGGCAAATGACTAAAAGAGTATGTTTGCAAAAATGACCAATGCCACTAGCCACCAGGAAATACAAATCAAAACATCCTTGAAATTCTACCTCTTTCCCCTCAGGAAAGGCTGTCATCAAGAAAACAAACAACAACAAGTTCTGGTGAGGATCCAGGGGGAAAGGAAACCTTTACACACTGTAATGGGAATGGAAATTAGCAAGTCTGTATGGAAATTAACTTGTAGGATCTTTTAAAAAAAATCTAAAATTAGAACCACCACATGACTATTCTACAGTACATACAACAAAGAACCAACCTGCCTGTCTGTCAGTGGATGGATGTATGAATAAGACATGGTATATACGAAGAGGAATAAATGATGTCATTGGCCAGAAAACAGATGAAAATTGGAGATCATCTTATTATGTGAAGTAAGTCAGACTCCAAAGACAAAGGTGAAGTTTCCCTCATATAAGGAGGATGAGGACGATTTGGGAAGAGAAAGAGAATCAAGAGGAGGCCACAGGAGGGCATCAGAAAGGGGGATGGTGAGGGAATTTGATCAAACTGTGTTATATGTATTCATAACAATGTCGTGATCAAATGCACTGCTTTGTAAAATCAGTGCAAGCTAATACAAATTAATCTGTGTGTCATACAAAACAAAAATGGAAGTTTTAAATTAAAATACATATAGTACAGCCAAGGGATGGTGGTGCACCCTTTAATCCCAGCACTAGGGAAGAAGAGATAGGTGGATCTCTATGAGTTTGAGGCCAGCCTGGTCTACAGAGTGAGTTCCAGAACAGTCAGGACTACACAGATAAACCCTGTCTCAAAAATTAAAAAAGAATGAAAGAAAGATAAAAACAAGAAAAGCAAACAGAAAACACATAAAAAATAAACAACTCAAGAATAAATCTAGTGAAACAAGGGCAAGGCTCCTGCAAAAGAAAGTACCAGCATTTCATTTCATGATAAGCAAGCTTCCAGGTACCCAGATGAGGACATCCAGCCTTAGTGTTTAAAGAGAAAGTAGTGACATTGTTTTTCAATAATCCAAAACTGGAAACAACTATTTTTCTTGGTGAAAAACTCCAATGAGTGAGTGGTGTCACATTCACTTAGTGGAAGATTACACAAACATGAGATTGAACAAACTGGGGATCACGATGGTGAGAGTTGTCAAATCGTTCTGTCATCAAAGACACAGACTGATTTTGATTTGCAAAGATGTTAAAAGTGATGCCAAGGTTGGAAGACTGACCCTGACCCTTGAAGACAGTAAGAAACAGCTTTTGAGGATAAGCGACATGAAATGGTTTGTAAAGACTGAGATTAATTTCCATTTCTTTAATAATGCTATGGCTGTGTTCACATTTTATTCTCTCAATTAGAAATAAATTATCTATGTATTTTTAGTATAAATAGTAGATGAGAGGGGAATGGAGAGAGAGAGAGAGACAGAGACAGAGACAGAGAGAGATGCATATCTTTTTCACCACAAATAAATTAGATACATCTCAAATAACCATGATTCTTTCTCTGAATGGAAAGAAAAGCGGTGAGAAGACAATAAAGGAGAAAGACCAGTCAGAAAGTGATGGGGATAAAAGTAAAGAGAGTCAGGCAAAAGAAGGAAATCAGGAGATCACCAGTCTAAGGTCACTGTCCCTGCTGTCAGCCAGATGTGCACTACAGTTATCTGCCAACCCTTCTTTGTCTGGATCTAAGCACTTTCTCCCCATGAACTTCCAGGTGTGGACAGTCAGTCAGGACTAGTGGCCACTCACATCCCCATTGATGCCTTCTTATTCCTAGAGTGCTGTTGTGATCTAGCTGCCCTCACTTCCCCTGACCGACAGCGGAACTTCCTTGTGGTCTGTGATTGACAAGGATGTTTGTGTTCTTTCTGGCGGCTGGTTTTCCACAGAAGCAGTAGAGGTATAAAAGGCTTTAGCTGGGGAAAAATAAAGTTTGCTGTTTTTCCACCTGAAAAGCAGCCTCCATGTCTCAATCCCAGCACCTCCCACCAGTCTCAGCTATCCAGGCTGCGCCAGCAGCGCGATATGCTGTTTCTTTTTATACCAATCAGTGCTGGTTCCACTCTGCTATGAAACACATAATTCCAGACACCCTTACCTGAAAGAACTTTTAATGAGCCCCCAATACAAGGTGTAGCAAATTATACATGTATTGAAACCTACATGGGGCACTTTGGAATTGGGCTTTGTGGGCAAATAGACAGGGAACCAGATGTTGAGTCCATCTTACAGAATATAGCACACTCATGCCCAGAGACATTTGTAAATCTAAGCACAGATGGCAGAAGAAAGTTGTAAGAACAAAGGAATCTTGAACTTCCCATAGAACAGGAGCTACCAAAGACCAGATGACAACTAGAGCTGCAACAAAGCTGACGGGATGAGCGCCCGAGTTATTGGAAAGAGTTCAAGTAGGCTATCCCCAAATAAGAAAAGGATGCTTCCAAATGATTCAGAGCATGAGATGAGAATTTCCTTTTTCATGAACACAAATTAAATATGGAAATGGTGAACAAAGAGGAAGAGACATTCTGATTGGTCCAAATCTTGGAGGTCCATGGTATAAAAGTCTGTGACTGGAAGAACTTGCTACACTGTTGAAAACTCTCCTATGAACAGAGTAAAACCCTCTACACCTGCTACCATGGCCCTCTGTTGCTGCCCACCTTGCTGTGAGCCATGCTGCTGCAAGACCACCTGCTGCAAAACCACCTGCTGCCAGCCCTGTTGCTGTGAATCCAGCTGCCCCAAGTCCATCTGCTGCCAGCCTTGCTGTCCCCCAAGTTGCAGCATACTCTGCTGTGCGCCCTGCTGCTGTTTGCCTGCCTGCTGCCAGCCCTGCTGCTGTGTGCCCACCTGCTGCCAGCCCTGC
>JABTXL010005922.1:1206158-1224003 GCA_025134845.1 Neodon shergylaensis | reverse complement strand
CTGCCCTGAGTCCATCTGCTGTCAGCCTTGCTGTCCCCCATGTTGCTACAGCATACTCTGCTACAAGCCCTGCTGCTGTGATACCACCAGCTGCAAGACCACCTGTTGCAAGCCAACCTGTGTGAACATCTGCTGCAGCACACCCTGCTGCCAGTCCTGCTGCTGCCACCCCTGTTGCTGTATGCCCACCTGCTGCCAACCCTGCTGCTGCTGACCAGCTCCCCTAAGGAATGTCTGCACAGCCATGCTCTCCAGAGAGTTGATGGCCCCTAGGTTCACAAAGTCACACCTTAGCCTTTGCTGACCCCCTTCATGTTCTCACCAGAAAACCTGGCAAATATAAAATCTAACTTAAGTGTGGGAAATGCTGTGAGGAAAGATGGTATCCCTCACATGTTTCTCCTGTCATCTCCAAAGATTATGGATGTCATCTTCATGGGGGCGGATGTGAAGGTCAGGTATCAGTCTAAATTCTGAACTAGGATCTTTATATCTCTCACCAAATATCTTAAGAAAACACTACTTCCCAAATAAAACTTGATTTCATCCATTATCTTTTCAAATGTATTTTCTTAGTTACCCCAATGTTTTTATGTGGTATTTTTTTCTTTTTTCTCACTTATAACGTGTCCCTGGAAATAAGCAATTTTAATAAACTTTGTGCTATCATCATTTCATGGTGTCTGTCATTGTTTTGATGAACCACATAAAGAAAAATTCACATATTGAACAGAATTCTAAATACTCAACTTGGTTCCCCTCTGCCCTGCTTTAGTGACACTAACATGCTTTGAAACAGTAGATCCATGGAAGGTTTCTGTAGATGAAAATTTCTGTCCTACACACACCCACAGTCATTCCATCCCAAATAAGCATGTAGAGGATTATATTAATTATTAATTTGTTGGCCTATTGCTTGGACTTATTGCTAACTAACTCTTACAACTTAAACTTACTCATAATTTTTAATCTATGTTTAGCCACGTATCTTGATACCTTTTCTCAGCAAGGCATATTCATCTTGCTTCTTCTACAACTGGTTTTATGACTGTGTTTCTGCCTTTCCTCTTCTCAGAATTCTCTTAGTCTGATTGCCCTGCCTATACTTCCTGCCTGAATACTAGCCAATCAGCATTTTATTAAACCAATATGAGTGACAAGTCTTTACAGTTTATAAGAGAATTATCACACAGCATTCCCCCTTTTTTCTTTTCAAAACAAAAACCCTAAGTCTATTCTCCTTTGTTTAGCTTTTTTCTGACCATTATTCATAACAACACCCTTGGAAGAGTGGATCTGAGAAACAATCAATATTGAATCTTATGACCATGAGGATGGATGGACAGGAGAGGTGATTTCCAGAAATTAGAAGAAATATCAAAATGTCAAGTGTTTAAATCAACACCCAATAAGCAAATAAAATAGACCTATAACTGCTAAAGAAATAGAAGTAGTCATCAAAAGTCTCCCAACCAAAAAAAATCCCAGGACCAGATAGTTTCAGTGCAGAATTCTGCAAGATTTTCTAAGAAGAACTAATAACCATCAATACTCCTCAAATTGTTTCACACACACAAAAAAGAAAGAACATTGCCAAACTCCTTTTATGATGCTACAATTACCCTGATACCCAAATCACACAAAGATATTACTAAGAAAGAGAATTATAGACCAATCTCATTCATGAGCATTGATGCAAAAATACTCAATAAAATACTGGCAAACTGATGTGAGATTCCCCTACATATGCTGTAAATAAGTTTTTTGCCACTAGTTAATAAAGAAATACTTTAGGCGTATGGCAAGGAAGAATATAGCTAGGCTGGAAATGATATAAACAGAGAGTAGGCAGAGTCAGAGAGATGCCATGTAGCTGCCAAAAGAAAGAGACGCCAGAAATAGCTGATAGACTACAACCTCATGATAAAAGGTACAATAATTGAAATGGGTTAATTTAAGATATAAGAGTTAGTTGATAAGAAGCCTAAACTATTGACCAAGCAGTTTTGTGATTAATATAGTTTCTGTGTGATTATTTCAGGCCTGGGTAGCCAGGAAATTGTCAACAAGACAAAATGACAGCCTACAGAATGGGAAAAGATCTTCACTAACCCCACATCTGACAGAGGTCTGATCTCCAAAATATACAAAGAACTCAAGAAATTGGTCATCAAAAGGACAAATAATAAAATAAAAAATGGAGTACAGACCTAAACAGAGAACTCTCAACAGATGAATCTAAAATGACTAAAAGCCACTTACAGAAATGTTCAACATCCTTAGTCATCAGAGAAATGAAAATCAAAACCATTCTAAGTTCCCATCTTACACCTGCCAGAATAGTCTAGATCAAAAACAATGATGACAGCTTATGATGAAAGGGATGTGGGGCAAAGAGTACATTCCTCCATGGCTGGTGGAAGTGCAAACTGCTATAGCCGCTTTGAAAATCAGTACAGCAATTTCTCAGAAAATTAGGAAACAAATTACCTCAAGACCCAGCAATACTACTTCTGGGTGTATATGCAAAGGATGCCCAATCATACTAAAAGGACATGTGCTCAACTATGTTCATAGCAGCATTGTTTGTCATAGCCAGAACCTGGAAACAACCTTAATGCCCATCGACAAAAGAATGGATAAAGAAAACATGGTACATTTACACAATGGAGTACTACACAGCAGCAAAAAATAATGACATCTTGAAATTTGCTTAAAAATGAATAGATCTGGAAAACATCCTATTGAGTGAAGTAACCCAGACACAGAAAAATGAACATGGTATGTACGCACTCATAAGTGTCTTTTAGACATAAAACAAAGAAAAAACAGCCTACAATTCACAACCCCGGGGAACACAGACAACAAAGAAGAACCTAACAGAGACATACATGGATCTAATCTACATGGGAAGTACAAAAAGACAAGATCTCCTCAGTAAATTGGGGGAATAAAGATAATAGGAGAGCATAGAAGGGGTAGAGGTAAGAAGGGAGGGGAGAAAAGAAATATATTGCTCAATAAAGACTATAAAAATAAATAAATAAATAAATAAATAAATAAATAAATAAATAAATAAATAAAAGTTTAAATCAAAAGAAAAGTTCATGCCATGACTAAATGTTCCAATTCTCTGTAGACTTTTTAAAAAGCAAAAAGTAAAAATGACTAAAAGAATATATAAAAAACATATTTCAACACCACAAACTACCAGGAAATACAAACCAAAAGATCCTTGAAATTCTACCTCACTCGCATCAGGAAAAGTTGTCATCAAGAAAGCCAACAACAACAAAAAAATACTGCTGGTGAGGATTCAGGGGGAAATGAAACTTTTACACACTGTAATAGGAATGGAAATTAGTGCAGTCTGTATGGAAATTAGCTTGTAGGATCTTTAAAAATAATCTAAAATTAGAACCACAACATGACTCCTCCACAGTACATACAACAAAGAATCAGCCTGCCTGTCTCTCAGTGGATGGATGCAAAAAAAAAATTATGGCATATATGAAGAAGAATAAATGATGTCATTGTCCAGAAAACAGCTGAAATTTGGAGATTATCTTAATAAGTAAATTAAGTAGGACTCCAAAGACAAAGGTCATGTTTCCCTCATATAAGGAGGGTGGGGACACAAAAGAAGCAATGGGATGACTTGGGAAGAGAAAGGGAATCAGGAAGAGGCCACAGGGGACATTAAATTTGGTGATGTTGAGTAAATTTGATCAAACTGTGTTAAGTGCATTCACGACAATGTAGTGATCAAATGCACTGTTTTGTGAAATCAGTGAGTGCTAATAAAAATCCATCAATTTCTGTATGTCATATGAAACAAATATGCAAGTTTTAAACTAAAACACTAATAGTGCAGCCAGGGGGTGGTGGTGCACACTTTAATCCCAGCACTAGGGAGGCAGAGGCAGGTAGTTCTTTATAAGTTCAAGGCCAACCTGGTTCTACAGAATGAGTTCCATAACAGCCAGCACTACAGAGAGAAACCCTGTCTCCAAAAAAAGCAAACAAAAACAAATAAACAAACAAGATGCAATACTAGAAACTTGTAAGAATAAATTTAGTAAAATAAGGACAAGGCTCTTGCAAAATAAAAGGACCAACATTTCATGATAAACAAGTTTCTATGTAGCTGAAAGTGTCTGTACAGCCTTTGTGCATAAAACAGAAACAATTAAAACATTGTTCTGAATAGTCCCAAGCTGTAAGCAACCTGTTTTCTTGGCATAAAAATCCAATCAGTGAGTGGTGTCAAACTCGTTTAGTGAAATGGTACACAAAAGTGAGAATGAACAAACTGGGGTCCATGACAGTAAGTGTTTGTGACAATCATCTTATGATCAAGGGCACAGATTAATTTTGATTTGCAGCAACATTAACAGTGATATAACTGATCCTTGAAGATAGTGAGAAATAGCTTTTGAGCTTGAGTGATATAAAATGGTTTGTAAGGACCGAAGTTCATTTCCATTTCTTTAATAATTCTGTGGCTGTGTTGACCATTTGTTCTCTCAAATGGGAAGTTAATTATCTATGTATTTTTAGTATGAACAGTAGACTAGAGTAAGGGAAAAAGAGTATGAAAGAGAGACACATCATATTGCCCGAGGATAAATTAGGTAATAAATTAGGTGCATTTCAAATAACCATAATTCTATCACTAAATTGAAAGAAAAGAGGTAGAGTAGAAAAGAAAATGAAGAAGAAAGTCCAGACAGAGAGGGATGGGGATAAAAGTAAAGAGAGGCAGCAGAAGGAAATCAGGAGATCACCAGTCTAACGTCACTGCCCCTACAGACAACCAGGTGTGCACTGGAATAGCATGCCCACCCTCCTTTGCCTAGATCTAAGGACTTTCTCCCCATGAGCTCCCAGGAGAAGATAGTCACTCAGGACTGACGGCCACCCACATCTCCCTTGATGCTTCTTTATTCCTAATGTACTATTTCTATTTATAATCACCAGTTCTGGCTCTACTCTGCTAAGAAACACACCATTGTAGATACCCTTATCTCAAACCACCTTTAGTGAGACCAAGATACAAGGCATAACACTATATACAGAGATTGACACAACCTTGGACAGTTTGGAATTAAGTTTTGTGGGCAACCAGACAGGAAATTAGGTGTTGAGTCCATCATACTGAATACAGCACACTCATGCCCAGAGACGTTTGTAAATCTAAGCACAGATGGCAGAGGAAAGTTGTAAGAACGAAGGAATCTTGACCTTCCCATAGAGCAGGAGCTACCAAAGACCAGATGACGACTAGAGCTGCAACAAAGGCTGACGGGATGAGCGCCCGAGTTATTGGAAAGAGTTCAAGTAGGCTATCCCCAAATAAGAAAAGGATGCTTCCAAATGATTCAGAGCATGAGGTGAGAATTTCCTTCTTCATGAACACAAATTAAATATGGAAATGGTGAACAAAGAGGAAGAGTCTTTCTAATTGGCTCAAACCTTGGAGACCCATGGTATAAAAGTCCGTGACTAGAAAATTTTTCCACACAGTTGAAAACTTACCTGTGAACAGAGTAAAACCCTCTACACCTGCTACCATGGCCCTCTGTTGCTGCCCACCTTGCTGTGAGCCATGCTGCTGCAAGACCACCTGCTGCAAGACCACCTGCTGCCAGCCCTGCTGCTGTGAACCCAGCTGCCCTGAGTCCATCTGCTGCCAACCTTGCTGTCTCCCATGTTGCTGCAGCATACTCTGCTGCCAGCCCTGCTGCTTAAAGCCCTGCTGCTGTGTGCCCACCTGCTGTGAAAGCACCTGCTGCAAGGCCACCTGTTGCAAGCCAACCTGTGTGATCATCTGCTGCTCGCCCACCTGCTGCCAACCCTGCTGCTGCCAGCCCTGCTCCTGCCAACCCTGCTGCTGTGTGCCAACCTGCTGCCAGCCCTGCTACTGCATGCCCACCTGCTGTTGCCAACCCTGCTGCTGCGTGCCCACCTGCTGCTGTGTGCCCACCTGCTGCAAGGACACCTGTTGCAAACCAACCTGTGTGACCATCAGCTGCAGCACACCTTGCTGCCAACCCTGCTGCTGCTGACCAGCTCCCCTAAGGAATGTCTGCACAGCCATGCTCTCCAGAGAGTTGACGGCCCCTAGATTCACAAAGTCACACCTTAACCTATGCTGACCCCCTTCATGTTCACACCAGGAAACCTGGCGAATGTAAAATCTAACTTAAGTGTGGGAAATGCTGTGAGGAAGGACGGTGCCCCTCACACCTCTCTCCTCATCTCCAGAGATTATGGATCTTGTGACATCTTCATGGGGGCTGATGTGGAAAGTCAGGTATCAGTTTAAATTCTGAGCTAAGATTTTTCAATGTCTCACCTAATAACTTAAAAAATACCCTACCCCCAAAATAAAACTTGTATTTTTTCTCAACTGTATATTCTTCTGAGTTAACCCCAGATTTTTATGGTTATTTTCTTTTTTCTTCTCACTTATGAAATTTGCCTATGAAAGCAAGCAATTTTAATAAACTCTGTGCTATCATCATTCCATACTGTCTATCATCTTATTTTGATGAATCACTTAATGAAAAAAATCCACAAAACCAATAGACTTCTAAATGTTTAACATGGTCCCCCTGCATCAGTGACACTAACCACAGTGTTGAACAGTAGATCCATGGAAGGTTTCTCTCTGGAATTACTGAAATTTAATACCCAATGATGACCATCTTCCTGGTTCCTCCCATCTCAGCCCCCATACACCAAGACTCCTTCGCTGTCTGACTTTTATAAACATCATTTGTGTGAAATTGTGTATAGCAATGGACTTTTTGTCTTAATTTCTTTATCCAGTTGCTTCTCAAAGAGCATCTAATATTCAGCCACATCTTATCAATTGTTAATTGGAAGGGCACAAACTTGCAAATGACACTATCACTTTAGGATTCTGATTTCAACCACGTCATTTTCTAGAGAACAGCTGCATATGAGATTATCTCTTTAATGAAATAACACACTCAAAAAATTATTAATCAAGCCGGGCGGCGGTGGCGCACACCTTTAATCCCAGCACTTGGGAGGCAGAGGCAGGTGGATCTCTGTGAGTTCGAGACCAGCCTGGTCTACAAGAGCTAGTTCCAGGACAGCCTCCAAAACCACAGAGAAACCCTGTCTCGAAAAACCAAAAAAAAAAAAAATTATCAATCACATGCTCTCATTTGTAAACACAAGATTTTACACAGAACTTCAAATCCTGTATATGGTCTGCGAGAAAGTGGGCAACTAGTCCGGGTAGGGTCTATGAAATATTATCAAAGAACACAAGTCCATGACACACTTAAAGGACTTTATGGATTTCCTCCTATATTCAATAAATTTGTACCATTAAAAATAAAAATTTAAATTGAAAGGACATTCTGATATCAACTAACTTGAACAAATATCCTAAGATATGATTACTGAGTCAAAAAGATTTTTTACTTTTATCTTTTTAGGAGCCTTTGTAAATTTCTATACACCTGTTGTTCTTCTTTATATTCCTCCTGCTGCGCAAGATTCTCAAGATTCCCAGAACAGCATGGTGGTTAAGAACACAAATTGCTCTTGAGTACAAACCTCACTTCATTTCCCAGCATCCACATAGCAGCTCACAACCACCTGCAATTCTGGTTCCAAGGCACCCAGTGCCCTCCTCTGACATCCCTGAGCATGTGCTGTACACACATACATGTAGACAAAACACTCATATACATAAATATAATAAATAAATCATTTTAAATTTATGAAACACTGAAGAGTCCCAATGTCTCCACGTGTGTATCAACACCTTTTGATCTCTACTTTATCTGATACTAGATAGACAGCATTCTAATACTGCCAAAGTTATACAAATAACATTCCAGTGTTTGAAGATATCTCATGCCATCAGGGAAGAATAATGCACACAACAAAGGAACAATGACCCTCTGTCGTACTGCACTGGACAAGGCACTATGTAAGTATGAGTCCCTGAGCTCTAAAGTTCCATGCTTCATCAAGCAGTTATCTGTAGAGAAACGGCATTCCTTCCCAACACAGCACCAGTGCCTGCTCTCCTGATAACTGAACTACTCCTTTCCACAAGTTGCCTTTGCACAAAATGGCTCTACAGCTACTTGTGCTATTATCTTTTTAAAACAAACAAACAAACAAACAAAAAGAATGACTGTCCTGGAGCTCTCTCTCTATCTCTATCTCTGTAAACCACGCTGGCCTTGAACTCACAGCTGTTTGATTCCTCTGTCTCCCAAATACTGGGATTAAAGGTGTGGTGATGCACAGCTGGGTACTTAAGCTACTTAGAAGTTGTACCTCTAAAAGGAATCTGAAGTCTTGATTTCTGTTTTGGAAACCTGGATATGCTGTTTTCATGTGAGATTTCTGACTTAGTGAAATTTTTACTACCATTTAAAACAGCCCCAAACCCTGAAAATATCTTATACAGGAACCAGGAATTCAGGTTTCATGCATGACACTTCTCTAGCCAGCCATGAACTATTCCAGAACCTTGGCTATTAGGAAACAGAGGACAGGGGAAAGCTGATCAAAAATGGTTCCTGCTCTACAAGACACTATACTAAACCGAAGTTCACCCCAAGATTCATTACATCCATTTTGCACCTCCCTAGTGAATAACTGCCTGACAGTGTCATTACCAGCCAGTCGGCTTTCAACTCAGACTCAAGATATATCATAGGAAAGTTAAAGGAATACGAAGTCCACCAGTGCTGGGTCCCCACTCAGAATAATCAAGAAAGATGTTCTTATTCATTATCTAAAATACTCCTATGCCTCCCCTGACTTACCGGAGCTCCTCTCATCCTTTATTTATACAAAATGATGCTTGACCTGTCACTTCTCTCTTCCTATACTCCAGCCAAGTATGAAGGCCATGGCTTGGGGTATCCCAGGTTTTTTCCATGATTCTCAGAGAAATTAGAAGACCTGATTTAATATCAGAGACTAGAAACCCTTTTATTTTATTCCTTTATGACATGCTTTTAAAGCCAGATATGAGTCTATATGCCATACATGTCAAAGATCTATGAATGTATAAATGTATGAAATTTTGCCTACAAGTGTTATATGCATCCTATGAATGCAGCTCACAGAAGCCAGAAGGGACATCCGATCACCTGGAACATGAGTTGCAGACAATTGTGAGCCATCACATGAGTGCTGAGATCTGAATCTGGGGTCTCTGCAAGAGAGTGCTCTTAACAACTGAGCCATCACCCCAGCTCCCAGAGAACATTTTTCATCAACTTAGAGCTTCATCTATGATGTCATTGAGAGTCTGGATGTCTCGGCCAGTAGAGAAGCTACCAGGGAGCTTGCACACTTCCCCAGCTTCTCTTCAGTGAGTTTAGCTGACACATTCCTTTCTTTAACCTTAAAGTCTCTACAAGTGAAAAGAGACAAAAGGCAGAATGCTATAGCACGGAAGAGCTCAGAAGAAATATTAACATATGCGCAACATTAGTGTGCTGCTATGAAGAGCAGACCCATAACAGAAAACTTGTGCTGCATTTTTCCCTTTTTCAGAAATTTTATTAGTATTAATAATTTTTTACTTAAACTTGTTCTCTGACATTTTAAACAATGTATAAAATTCATGCTGATTACTCTCACCCTGTATTTTCCTTTATTTCGCTGCCCCCTATGTCTACCTATCCCCTTTATACAAATCTTTTTTTCCATCCTTTTTTTCATAAATAAATAAACCCAAAGAGTTTATTCAGGAGTGTCCATGTGACTCTGAGTTTGGAGTTATCCACTGGAGCCTGATGGGCTCAGTATTGAGCACATAAATGAAGACAATGACTCTTACTCTTCCAGAACATTTCCATAGTCAAGAGTTCAGCAATAAAGCATTGGGCCTTATGAGCCCCTCCCCCATCTATCATTGATTATTGACAGGGCCAGTCTTGTGCAGGTTCAGTGAAAGTAACTACAGCTGCTGTGAGTTTACAAAATCAATGGCTGCCTTGAGACTTAAGGGATTTTAAGCCTTACATTTTACAGCCTTTCTTCCTACTCTTTTACTCTTACTGGTTGGGAGCCACTTTTTTGGGGGTGACTTCTTCCGCTATCCTAATCACGGTGGGTTCACACTTTCCAGGGTAAGGATGTGAGGATTATAAAAGTTAGGTAGGAGGAACAGAGATAAGACAGTATCACCGAGACACAGGATGGTAATGGGAGGGCAACTCAGTAAAAGCTAAATGCTGAATCCTTCGTTCTGACTTCTGAGTTGAGTTCACCCATGTTGAATTTTCCATACACTTTTATAGCCAAACACCATACAGAAAAGAAGGCAAAAGACTGCTTTAACATGATACAAAATCAACAAAACTGTTACTTGCCCTAATACTTGAGACATCAAGTTGTTATTTCTTAAGAAAAGCTTTCTGTTGTTTAGGCAGTGAACTCTCCCTAGACCAAGCAACCTGAAGGCAGCCACTTCCTAGGTCAAACCTCCTATTTCAAAAGAAGGAGCAGAAGTACACTTGAATTCTCTGACCATTGATCAGAGTGGAGTGGATCTCCCTCTATGGGCATCTTAATGTCCAAAATACCAAGTAACCACACCCTAAGTCAGGGTTCGTAGCCACAGTTTTGTCACCAACTTTAAGTTCACGTTTTTGGGCTTCCACACTTACAGTACTTTCTGCTCTTCATTTTCAATGTTCTCCAAGCCTTACATGGATTGGTATAAAAGGCCTTAGTGCTGGGTCCTCAATTGTTATGTATTTTCAATACCTTGGTCAGCCATGTAAGGTGATATCTTATTTGTACAAATAAAGGTTGCCTGAAGATTAGACTTTGGGACTAGCCACTAGCTAAGCATAGAGTTAAAGAATTATGTGCAGACAGACAGGAAGTGATTTGGCTGGGCAGAGAGAGGAAGTGATAAGGCAGGATGAAACATGAACTTAGTCTCTTTCGACTGGGAAGTTGAGAAGCAAGGTGGCTGGTGGGTTTTCTCCTTTATCTCTCTGATCTCTCAGCATTTCCTCCAATGTCTGACTCCAGGATTTTATTATTAAGACCTATTAGAACTAGTGCTACGTATTGGTGCCCAATATGGGAAGAAATTCATGAAGAAGCCACTTGCCTGTGGCTCTTGATTCACTGGCCCAGGCTGGAGCTATATGGGGGTTCCCTCCAGAGCTGTATGTGGGGCTACTGCCCCATCCAGCTATGCTTTCTTCTCCTTTACTCCGAGCCTTTGTGCGAGTTTGGGATTTTCCTGTTTGTTTGTTTTTTTTGTTTTTGTTTTTCGAGACAGGGTTTCTCTGTGGTTTTGGAGGCTGTCCTGGAACTAGCTCTTGTAGACCAGGCTGGTCTCGAACTCACAGAGATCCGCCTGCCTCTGCCTCCCAAGTGCTGGGATTAAAGGCGTGCGCCACCACCGCCCGGCTGGGATTTTCCTGTTGTAGCCTCTCTCAAACAGTCTCCAGCTACCACCCAAACCTCAGAAGCAACTGGGCTCCAAACATCACAGGACTTACTGCCCTAGACCTGGCAGCTATGCCTTCAGACAGCCCCCTCCTCACTGCCACGCATGCTTTTTGCAAAAAATTCCTAATCTTTGGACTGGAGAGGGAGGGTGAGAGGAATGGGGGGAGTGGGAGAAGGGTGGGAGGAGGGGGAGGGAAATGGGAGGCTTGGGGGAGGCGGAAACTTTTTTCTTTTTCTCAATTAAAAAAAAGAAAAAAAAGAAAAAAAAAGAAATAATGAAATAAAACATATTTGAAAAAGAAAAAAATTCCTTATGCGTTTTTCAAAAACTCAACTTTCTTCCTCTCTTTCTCCACTGCGGGCTGCAGGCTTTCCCTACATTGTCTTTCCTCAGGATGCCACTTGCAGTTCAAGGCTATGTGCTAGAAGCTGCAGCTTTTTTCAGCCAAGCTGTTCACTGACTGTGTTCTCTGCTCAAAGGCACTATGCCTTACAGTTCACAATTGGGATTTTTTAAAGGGAGGAATTAGTTAAAAGATAGAGTTTTCCCCACATTAAAAAATAGGAAACAATATTACCATAGAAGGATTTAGGTCTCTGTATGATAATGCACTGGACAGTCACAAAATGGAACAACTGAATGGGAGGATAAATAATTTAGATAGGACTTATGTAATGAAAATTCTCAACATTATAAGTTTAATCATTTTTGGTTTTCACAAAAAAGGTGGTTAGTATGAGTGCTAAGACACAAGTTTTAGAAAAACTTAATAAAACAGGTCATAGAGATATTCAGATACAGACAGAAGAATTTAATGACGAACCAATTTCAGCATTGCATTATTGGATTAGAGAGTAGCAGCCGAACATTTTCAAACAACCAATTTTAATTTATTCGGTCACCTACAGGAACTGCCAGATGACAAATAGACCCAAGGCTGTGCAAGAGTTAAATGGACTCCTGTGGAGATGATTTAAGGAGATTCAAGGAAGTGATAGTCTCATTAGGCATGCATTCATCTTTTCTGAAACAGATGTTAAACTTGTAGCCAACTTGTAATAGAATTATTCTTGGAGACTAGAGAGATTTAGTTAAAGTGGTCATGGAGTCTGGTCCTCAATTACATGGATGACCTGGTTCAAAGATGAGGCTAAGACCATTGAACAAAGAAGGACTAGATGTATGAAAATCTCTCAAGACCAGCTGCTTGGAGAGGGCAGTTACATGCTTATATACAAAGGCAATCTCTATATGATAACCATGTTCTTGATTTATGCCTCACAGAGGCTTTGAATACTTGAGACAGAATTAGAGAAGTAAGAAAGAAAACTGAGTCATTTGCTAAGGTTATACAGGGCTCAAACAAACCTTCACAGATTTCATACAAAGACTGACTTCAGCAGTAATTGAATGATACTAGATTCAGAAACTAGACAAATGATAATTGAATCTCTAGCTTATAAAAATGCTAATTCTCAATGTAAAAGGATACTTAGGCACTTAAAGGTAATATCTGTACACTTGGAAGAGTGGATCTGAGAAATAATCAGTATTGAATCTCATGACCATACTGTTGCATGGATAGGAAAGGTGATTTCCAGAGGCAAGAAAAATCAAAATGTCAAGTGTTTCAATTGTGGCAAACACAGTTACCTAAAAAGGGATTCTAAACAGGGTGCTCCTAAAAACAGTTTCTTTCCTAAGTATAAATCAAGCAGAATGCCTCTCCCCTCTGGATTATGAAGAAGGTTTAACAAAGGCAGGCATTGAACTAATGCCTGAAGGTCAACAAATGACAGTCAAGGTAATACTTTGCTGTTGAGAAACACTTTCAGGGGCTACTCACAGGCCCCAATGCAAAATTCAGTACAGTCATTTCTTAGAACTTTGGAGGAAAGTTCTTCCCAGAGCAATTAAAGAAACTAATTCCTATAATAAGAAACCATACTGCTCTGGATGATAAAATAGCTATAGAGGAGAAAACAAAAAACTTCAGGAAAAAACATCATGCAAATATTTTGGCAAACTTCTATAAATGAACAAAGATCAAAATTAAAAACACAAATAAGTCATATTGTCACTGAAGGTCTTGTAGACACAGGTTTGGGTGCCACAAAAAATGCATCAGAAATTTGGTATCCAAATTGGACTCTTCAGGAGGTAAATCTTTAGCTTTTATGGATTGGAACTTTATCTTGGGTAAAACAGAGCATGAAATGGGTCAAATGTATTGGTCTGGAAGATCAGAGAGGAAAATTAAAACTAACATACCAATGAACTTACAGGGATGTGATTTGATACAGTAAAATGGAATGCTCAGATTAACATTCTTCCAATATCAGAAATAAACCATACATTAATTTATGTTAGAGGAGGAAGCTGCTTGTTAGTTCCTGGCCACCTGGCTAGCTTAAACCAGAAATAATTACACAATAACTGTATTCACTGCTTGGCCTATTAGCTCTAGTTTCTTATTGGCAAACACTTACATATTAATTTTACCCATCTCCAGTAATCTGTGTATCACCACATAGCAATGGCTTACCAGCAAAGTTTCAGCATGTCTTGGTGTGAGACCATGGTCTATATTCTGTCAATTATATTTTCAATAAATGCTGATTGGCCATTTTCCAGGCAGGAAGTATAGGCAGGACAACCAGACAGGAAATAGAGGTGGGTCAATGAAAACAGGAGAATTCTGGGAAGGAGGAAGCCCATTCCTCGGCAATCCTGCCCAACCAAAGAAGAAGCATGATGTGACTGCCCCACTGAATAAGGTACCAAGCCACGTGGCTAGCACAGATAAGAATAATATGATATAATATAATAATATAAGTTATAAGAGTTAATAAGAAGCCTGAGCTAATGGGCCAATCAGTTTATCATTAATATGGACCTCTGTGTGATTTCTTTGGGGCTAAACGACTGTGGGACCTGATGGGAGGACAGAAACCAGGAAGGACAGAAAACTCTGACAACATCAGTTCAATGTTAACCTGCTATTTACCCCCAGATTCATTACCATCTCTTTGGAATACATTCCCCTAGTACGAGTCCTCCCTAACAATGTCATCTTGGCCTAGACTGCATCTATCCCAGACGGAAATCATCTTAGAGGAGGGTGGAAGGCATAAATACTGATGTGACCATCCCTTTGAAAAAGTTTAAGGAAAACTCTGCACTGACTGTTTAAAGAATTGTCATCTGTTGAATGGAAAAATGATTTGCCCATCACTTCTTGCTTCTCCTTACCTTTGTAAAAACATAAACCTATCTTCACACAGACACAAGATAGGAGAGGCTTTTACAAAGACAGAATCTTGGACTAATGGAGATTCAGGCTAGAAACCAACATTTAGTTCATCACTGTGGGTGCCATGTTAACCCACAATAACATTTATATCTAAGTGCGGGAAAAGATCAGCTGTGTAGAAGAGCAACTGCCCCCATTCATCTTTTGCAGGAGTCAGACACGTGACCACATGGACAGACAAAAATCCAAGTAGGAATGATGCCATTATCCACTAGAGGAGTAATACACATGCAGTTTTATAAATAAATATATGAGAATTTAAAAAGTTAAAATAAAAAATAGGTAACACATTCATTAAATGGTCAAATTACATGAAGAATTTTTAAAATATAGAAAGTACAAATGACTAAAGGAATACATTAGAAAAATGATCAACACCAGTAGCCACCAGGAAATACAAATCACAACTTCCTTGAAATTCTACCTCACTACCCTCGTCAAGAAAAACAACAAAAACAAGTACTGGTGAGGATCCAAGGGGAAAGGAAACCTTTACACACTATTAATGGGAATGAAAATTGGCACAGTCTGTATGGATATTAGCTTGTAGAATCTTTTTTAAAAAAAAATCTAAAATTAGAACCACCACATACAACAAAGAACCAGCCTGCCTGTCTGTCAGTGGACAGATGCATGAATAAGATATGGTGCATATGAGAAAGAATGGATGATGTCATTGCCCAGAAAACAGATGAAATTTGGAGATCATCTTGATAAGTGAAGTAAGTAGAATTCCAAAGACACAGGCTAGGTTTCCCTCATATAAGGAGGGGTGGGGACACAAAGGAAGCAATAGGACAATTTGGGAAGAGAAGGAGAATCAGGAGGAGGCCACAGGGGACATCAGAGAGGGTAACAGTGAGTGAATTTGATCAAACTGTGTTACATGCATTCACCACAACGTCATGATCAAATGCACTGTTTTGTAAAATCGGTACAAGCTAATGCAAATCAATCAATTTCTGTATGTCATAAGATACAAAAATGGAAGCATTAAATTAAAACACATATGGTTCATCCAAGCAATGGTGGCGCTCACCTTTAATCCTAGCACTAGAGAGGCAAAGGCAGATGGTTCTATGGGAGTTCAAGGCCAGCCTGATATACAGTGAGTTCCAGAACAGCCAGGACTACACAGAAAAAAAAAAAAAACCTGTCTCAGAAAACAAAAAAAAAGCAAGCAAACAAACATATGGTACAATAAAAGAAACTCTTTAAGGATAAATCTAGTAAAAGAAGGACTAGTCTCCGACAAAGGAAAGTACCAATGTCTCATGAAAAGAAATCTTCAGGTACCCAGAAAACTATGTACAGCCTTTGAGTTTAAAACAGAAACAACTATAGCAGCATTGTGTTTGAATAGTCCCAAACTGTAAACAACCTGGTTTCTCATAATAAAATTCCAATCAGTGAGCAGTGTCAAACTCATGTAATGGAATATTATACAAACATAAGAATGAACAAACTGAGGTCAGTATAGGGAGGGTTGTCACAGTCATCCTATGATCAAGGACACAGACTGGTTTTGATTCACAAAGACGTTCAAAGTGATGCTAAGGTTGGAAGACTGACCCTCAAAGACAGTGAGAACCAGCTTTTGAGGATGAATGACATGAAATGATTTGTAAGGACCAAAGTTAGTTTCCATTTCTTTAATAATGCTATAGCTCTGTTCACCTTTCATTCTCTCAAATGGGAAATTAATTATCTATATATTCTTAGTAAATAGTAGACTAGAGTGAGGGAGATAGAGTAAGAAAGAGAGAGATACACATCATATTCCCCATAGATAAATTTGGTAATAAATTAGGTGCATGTCAAGTAATCATAATTCTGTCACTAAATGGAAAGATATGGGTACAGTAGAGAAGACAATGGAGAAGAAAGACCAGACAGATAGGGATGGGGATAAAAGTAAAGAGAACAAAGCAAACATAGGGAATCAGGAGATCACCAACCTAAGGTCACTGCCCCTGCTGACAGCAAGGTGTGCACTGGAGTCACCATCTCACCCTCCTTTGTCTGGATCTAAAGACTTCCCCATAAGCTTCTAAGTGGAAACTGATAGTTATCCACAGCTCTACTGGTGCCTTCATATTCCTAATGTGCTGCTGCTTTTTATATCAACCACTGCTGGTTCTACACTGTCATGAAAAATACCATGCCAGACACGCTTATCTCAAACCACGTTTAATGAGCCCCAGATACACAGGGATGGGAATTTATACAGAGATTGACACACACCTGGGACAGTTTGGAATTGGGCTTAGGGGGCAAACAGACAAGGAACTAGGTGTTCAGTCCATCATAGTGAATACAGCACACTCATGCCCAGGAACATTTATAAATCTAAGCACAGATGGCAGAAGAAAGTTGTAAGAACGAAGGAATCTTGACCTTCCCATAGAGCAGGAGCTACCAAAGACCAGATGACGACTAGAGCTGCAACAAAGCTGATGGGATGAGCACCTGAGTAATTGGAAAGAGTTCAAGTAAGCTATCCCCAAATAAAAAAAAAAAAGAATGCTTCCAAATGATTCAGAGCATGACGTGAGAATTTCCTTCTTCATGAACACAAATTAAATATGGAAATGGTGAACAAAGAAGAAGAGTCTTTCTGATTGGCCCAAATATTAGAGGTCTGTGGTATAAAAGGCCCTGACTGGAAGAACTTGCTACATTGTTGAAAACTCACCTGTGAACAGAGTAAAACCCTCCACACCTGCTACCATGGCCCTCTGTTGCTGCCCACCTTGCTGTGAGCCATGCTGCTGCAAGACCACCTGCTGCCAGCCCTGCTGCTGTGAATACAGTTGCCCTGAGTCCAACTGCTGTCAGCCTTGCTGTCCTCCATGTTGCTGCAGCATACTCTGCTGCAAGCCCTGCTGCTGCCAGCCCTGCTGCTGTGTGCTCACCTGCTGTCAGCCTTGCTGCTGTGTGCCCACCTGCTGTCAGCCTTGCTGCTGTGTGCCCACCTGCTGCTGTGTGCCCACCTGCTGCTGTGTGCCCACCTGCTGTCAGGCTTGCTGCTGTGTGCCCACCTGCTG
>JABTXL010005922.1:1187438-1206148 GCA_025134845.1 Neodon shergylaensis | reverse complement strand
TGTGTGCCCACCTGCTGTCAGGCTTGCTGCTGTGTGCCCACCTGCTGCCAGCCCTGCTGCTGTGTACCCACCTGCTGTGAAAGCACCTGCTAGGAAAACACCTGCTGAAAGACCATTTGTTGCAAGCCAACCTGTGTGAACATCTGCTGATATGGGATTTCCCTTCGTATGCTGTGATTACCATTAATAAATAAAGGAACAGCCTTGGCAGATAGGGCAGAACTTAGGTATGCGGGGAACACTAAATGACATGTTGGGAAAAAGGAAGCAGAATCAGGGAGAAGCCATGCAGCCCCGCTGGAGCCAGGTGGAACTTTAGCCGATAAACCACAGCCGCATGACGATATACAGATTAAAAGAAATTGGTTAAATTAAGATGTAAAAATTAGCCAATAAGAAGCTAGAGCTAATGGGCCAAGCAGTGTTTTAAATAACATAGTTTCTCTTAGGCCTGGAGAGAGAGGGGGAGGGGAAAAGGGGAGAGTGGGAGGGAAATGGGAGGATGGGAGGAGGTGGAAATTTTTAATAAATAAATTTTAAAAATTAAAAAATACATAGTGGTTTTGAAGAAAATAAATATTAGATATATTTAACAAATACAATAAATAAATAAATAAATAAATAAATAAATAAATAACATAGTTTCTGTGTGATTATTTCGGGGCTAAACATCCGGGAACTAATAGCAGCCTCCTTACAACAATCTGCTGCAGCACACGCTGCTGCCAGCCCTGTTGCTGTGTGCCCTACTGCTGCTAGCCATGCTTGCTACAACTCTGTTGCCAACCAACATGCTGTGAAACCAGTAGTTGCAAGATCACCTTTCTTAAAACAACCTGTGTGGCCACTAGCTGCTACACACCCTGCTGCCAACCCTGCTGCCTCTAACCCCAAAGGAACACCTGCACAGTCATGCTCTGAGGAGAGTTGACACACCCAAGATGCAAGAGTCACACATTAACATTTGCACACCCCCTTCATGTTCTCACCAGGAAACCTAGGATCGAATCCCTCACCCTCCCTCTCCTCATCTCCAGATAATATGGATCTTCTGCCATCTTCATGGGGGCTGGTGTGAAGATCTGGTATCAGTCTAAATTCTGAGCCAGGATCTTTATATCTCTGACCAAATAAGTTACAACACAATCCCCAAAATGAAACTTGATTTAACCCGTTATGTTCTCAACTGCATTTTCATCTGAGTCACCCCCAGATTTTATGTGCTATTTCCTTTTTCCTGGTTACTTGTAAGATGTGTCTCTGGGAGCAAGCAATTTTAATAAACTTTGTGCTATCATCATTCATTGGTGTCTGTCATTTTGATAAATCACTGAGTGAAGAATCCACATAATCAATAGAATTTTCAATGCTCAACGTGGTTCCCTCTATCAGTGACGCTAAGCATGGAGTTCAGCACTAGATCCATGGAAGATTTCTATTGGGATAACTGAGATTTAATACCCAATGACTGCCATTTTCCTAGCTCCTCCAACCTCAGCTCCCATAAACCAAGGGTCTTTTCTCTCCTCTGCTGTCTGACTTTTATACACATCATTTTGGCGGAGTGATATATGGCAATGGACTTTCTGTCTTATTTTCTTTATCTGTTTGCTTGTCAAAAGGCCTCTAAAATTCAGCTTCATCTTGTCAATTGTTAATGGGATTGGCATAAACTTGGGGGTGTCAGTGTCCCTTTAGGCTTCTGATTTCAACCATGTCATTTGCTAGGGGGGAAAAGCTGCATATGAGATTATCAAGTTGAGTAAAATAAACCACACCCAATACAATTCAATCAAGTGCTCGCATTTGTAAAGCCATCACTTGGTTTGCCCATCACTTCTTGCTCCTCCTTACCTCTGCCAAAACATAAACCTATCTTCACACAGAGACAAGGGTGGATAGGCTCTTAGGAGACAGAACCTGAAGTGATGTGGGATTCCCTTCTGTATGCTGTGAATACCGTTGGTTAATATAAAGGAGATTCAGGCTAAAAGTCAACTATTTAGTTCATCACTATGGGTGACATAGCATCATGTGTATCCCACAATAACCTTTTAAATAACCTTTTTAAGTGCAGGCAAAGATCAGCTGTGTAGAAAACCAATAACCCTGATCGGGCCAGGTGACAATCTGACTAGGAATGATGCCAACTAGTTTTCCAAAGTGGATACACATACATATATATGAGAATATAAAATCTGAAATGAAAAGAAAAGATCATACAATAACTAAAGCATCAAAGTATTTGAAGACTTTAAAAAAAACAAAAAGTACCAATGAATAAAGGAATACATGAGAAAAAATGTTTAATACCATTTACCACCAGGAAATACAAATTAAAACTTCCTTGAAATTCTACCTCACTCCCCTCAGGAAGGCTGTCATCAAGAAAACCAACAATAACAAGTACTGGTGAGGATCTGGGGGAAAGGAAACCTTTACACACTGTTAATGGGAATGGAAATTAGCACAGTCTGTATGGATATTAGCTTGTAGGATCTTTAAAAAAATTAAAGTTATAACCATCACATCATTACTCCACAGTACATACAACAAAGAACCAACCTGTTTGTGTGTCAGTGGATGGATGCATGAATAAGACATGGTGCATATGAGGAAGAATAAATGATGTCATTTTCCATAAATCATAAAATTTGGAGGTCATCTTGATAAAGTGAAGTAAGGAGGACTCCAAAGAAAAATCAAGTTTCCATCATCTAAGGAGTGGTGGGGACACGAAAGAAGCAATAGGACAATCTGGAAAGAGAAAGAGAATCAGGAGGTGGCCACAGGGGACTTCAGAGAGGGTGATGGTGAGGGAATTTTATCAACGGTGTTACGTACATTTAGGACAACACTGTGATCAAATGCACAGCTTTGGAAAATCAGTGCATGCTATGCCAATTTCTATATGTCATAAGACACATAAATATAAGTTTTAAATTAAAACACATATAGTGCAGCCAGAGCTTGATGGTGCACACCTTTAATCTCAGCACTGGAGATGCAAGGAAGGTGGATCTCTATGAGTTCAGGACCAGCCTGTTTTACAGAGTGAGTTCAAGAACAGACAAGACTACACAGAGAAACACTGCCTCAAAAAAATAAAAAAATAAAATAAAATAAACACATATGGTCCAACAAATCCAAGTACCAACCTTGCAATGTAAGCAAACCTCCATGTACCCGGATGTGTACTTACAGCAATAGTGTTTTAAAAAGAAACATTTCTAGAAGTGCTGTTTTGAATAGTCCCAAACTATAAACAACCTGTTTCTAGGGGCAAAATTCCAATCAGTGAGCAGTGTCAAATTCATTGAGTGGAATATTACCCAAACACGAGAATGAACAAACTGGGGTCAGGATAGGGAGGGTTGTCACAGTCATCTTATGATCAAGGACACAGACTGGTTTTGATTCACAAAGATGTTCAAAGTGGTGCCAAGGTTGGAAGACTGACCCTCTAAGACAGTGAGAGCCAGCTTCTGAGGATGAGTGACATGAAATGGTTTGCAAACACTGATGTTAAATTCCATTTTTTTTAAATGGTGGTATGGCTGTGTTCACCTTTTATTATCTAGAATGAGAAATTAACATATTAATTAATGCATGAATAATTATGTATTTTTAGTGTGAATAGTAAACTAAAAATAGAGAGGGGGTGCGCTTCATATTCCCCAAAGATAAATTAGGTAATAAATTAGGTATGTCTCAAATAATCATGATTCTTTCACTGAATGGAAAGAAAAGAGGTAGAGTAGAGAAGATAATGAAGAAGAAAGACCAGACAGTGAGGGATAGGAATAAAATTATAGAGAGCAAAGCAAACTGAGGGAATCCGGAGATCACCAGTCTAAGGTCGCTACCCCTGCTGACAGCCAGATGTGCACTGGAGTCACCTGCTTACACTCTTTTGTCTGAATGTAAGGACTTCTTCCCCATGAGCTCCTAGGAGAAGACAGTCATTCGGGAATGATGGTCACTCACATCTCCCCTGATGCCTTCTTATTCTTAATATACTGGGTTTTTTATACCAACCAGTGCTGGTTCCACTATGCTATGAAAAACACCACTCCAGACAACCTTAGCTCAAACCAAACTTAATGACCCCCAAATACACAGGGATGGAAATTTATACAGAGATTGACACATACCTGGGACAGTTTGGAATTGGGCTTTGTGAGCAAACAGACAGGGAACCAGATGTTGAGTCCATCATTGTGAATACAGCGCACTCATGCCCAGAGACATTTATGAATTTAAGCACAGGTGGCAGAAGAAAGTTGTAAGAACGAAGGAATTTTGACCTTCCATAGAGCAGGAGCTACCAAAGACCAGATGACGACTACAGCTGCAAAAAAGCTGATGGGATGAGCCCCTGATTAATTGGAAAGAGTTCAAGTGAGCTATCCCCAAATAAGAAAAAGATGCTTCCAAATGATTCAGAGCATGAGGTGAGAATTTCCTTCTTCATGAACACAAATTAAATATGGAAATGGTGAACAAAGAAGAAGAGTCTTTTTGATTGGCCCAAACATTGGAGGTCCATGGTATAAAAGGGCCTGACTGGAAAAACTTGCTACACTGTTGAAAACTCACCTGTGAAGAGAGTAAAACCCTCTATACCTAATACCATACCATGGCCCTCTGTTGCTGCCCACCTTCCTGTGAGCCATGCTGCTGCAAGACCACCTGCTGCAAAACCACCTGCTGCCAGCCCTGCTGCTGTGAATCCAGCTGCCCCAAGTCCATCTGCTGCCAACCTTGCTGTCTCTCAAGTTGCTGCAGCATACCCTGCTGCAAGCCCTGCTGCTTAAAGCCCTGCTGCTGTGTGCCCAGCTGCTGCCAGCCCTACTGCTGTGTGCCCATCTGCTGTGAAAGCACCTGCTGTGAAAACACCTGCTCCAAGACTACCTGTTGCAAGCCAACCTGTGTGACCATCTGCTGCAGCACACCCTTCTACCAACCCTGCTGCTGCCAGCCCTGCTCCTGCCAACCCTGCTGCTGTGTGCCCACCTGCTGCCAGCCCTGCTGCTGCGTGCCCAGCTGCTGTGAAAGAACCTGCTGCAAGACCACCTGTTGCAAGCCAACCTGTTTGAACATCTGTTGCAGCACACCCTGCTGCCAGCCTTGCTGCTGCTGAGCAGCTCCCCTAAGAAACATCTGCACAACCATGCTCTGGGGAGAGTTGACATGCCCTAGATGCAAGAGTCACATATTAAAATTTGCAGACCACCTTCAAGTTCTCACCAGGAAACCTGAGGAATGTAAATTCCAACCCAAGTGTGGCGAATGCTTTGATGAAGGATGGTGTTCCTCAGCCTGTCTCTCTCCTTATCTCCAGAGATTATGGATCTTCTGCTATCTTCATGGGGTGCTAATGTGAAGGTCTTGTATTAGTTTAAAATCTGAGCTAGGATCTTTATACCTCTCACCAAATAACCTAAGAAAACACTACCCCCAAAATGAATTTTGTATCAACTTGTTATCTTCTCAACTGTATTTTCTTCGGAGTCAACCCAAATTCTTATGTGCTATTTTCTTCTTTCTGCTCACTTATGAGATATGTCCCTGGAAGCAAGCAATTTTAATAAACTCTGTGCTAGCATCATTCCATAGTGTCTGTCATTTTATTTTGATGAATCACTTAATGAAAAATTCACATAACCTGTAGATTTTTATATGTTCAACATGGCCTCCCTGCATCCGTGACACGAAGCATGGTATTGAACAATAGATTCATGAAAGGTTTCTATCTGGGGTAATTGAAATTTAAAACCTATGATTACCATCTTCCTGGTTCCTCCAACCTCAGCTTCCAGAACCCAAGGATCTGTTCTCTCTCCTTTGCTGTCTGACTTTTATACATATCATTTTGGTGGGATTATATATAGAAATAAACTTTCTGTCTTATTTTCTTTATCCATTTTCTTTTCAAAGAGCATCTAAGATTAAGTTACATCTTATCAATTGTTAATGGAATTGACATAAACTTGGGAGTGTCAGTAGCAATTTAAGATTCTGCTTTCAACCATGTCATTTGCTAGAAAAGAGCTGCATATGAGATTATTATTTTGAATAAAATAAACCACACTCAGAAAAATTATCAACCAAGTGTTCTCATTTGTAAACCCAGATTTTACACAGAACTTCAAATCCTATAGAAGTTCTATGAGAAGAGGGCAACTAGTCAGGGGAGGGGTTATGGAAGAACAAATATCATCAAAGTACACAAGTCTGTGACATAGTTAAAGGAGTTTATAGATTCTCTCACTACATTCAATAAATGAACATGATTAAAAATAAAAATTTTAATTAAAAGAAAGTTCTGCCTTCAATTAACTTGAATAACTCTCCTGAGATATGGCTACTGAGTCATAAAGTACCTTTACTTTTATTTTTTGAAGAGTCTTTGTAAATTTCTGCACACCTATTGTTCTTCATATACTTACTGCTGTGCGAGATTCCCAGATTTGGAGCTAGAGGGAAGGCACCATAGTTAAGAGCACAAATTGCTCTTGAGTAGAAGCCTCAGTTCATTTTGAGCATCCACATAGCAACTCACAACCACCTGCAATTCTTGTTCCAAGGCATCCAGTACCCTCTTCTGACATCCCTGTGCATGTGGTGTATATACATACACACAGGCAAAACACTCATATACATAAGATATAATAAATACATCATTTTCATTTTTTTAAAGTTTGAAGAGTCCGAATTTCTCCACACACATGTCAAGACCTGTTGGTCTCTTCTTTTTCTGATACTAGATAGATGACATTCTAATATTGCAAACATTATACAAATAAGATTCCAGTGTTTGAAGATATCTCATGCCATCAGGAAAAAAATAACGCAAGCAACGAAGGAACAGTGTCCCTCTGCTGTGCGGCACTGGACAAGGCACTGTCTAAGTGTGGCTCCCTGGGCTCTAAATTTCCACGCTTCATCTGTCAGTTATCTGTAGAGAGATGGCATTCCTTCTATCACAGCACCAGTGCCTGATCTCCTAATGTCTGAGCTACTCCTTTCCACAAGTTGCCTTTGCACAAAACGACTCTGCAGCTACTTGAGCTATTCTCTTTTTAAAACAAAGAAACAAAAAGAGAAGCTCTCTGTGTAACCTAGAGTGTCCTGGAGCTCTCTCTGTAAGCCACCATGGTTTTGAACTCATAGAGACCCTCTTGCCTCTGCCTCCCAAGTACTGGGATTAAAGGTGCAGTGATGCACAGCTGGGTACTTGTGCTACCTGTAAGTTGTACCCTTAAAGGGAATCTGAACTCTTGACTTCTGTCTTGGGCAGCTAGATGTGCTGTTTTCATGGTAAGAGTTCTGACTCAGTAAAAACTCAGCTACCACTTAAACGCTCCCATAAATTAGTGTTGTCCCCATCTTGGTCAGAGACGCTTCTGCTTGCGGTGGGTGATGATGACAATGTCAGAAAAACATGACTGTTTAAAGTGCTCAAAGTAATCAAACAGTATATCCACATTACCCCCTCCAAGGCTCAGAATACATCCTGCAACAGAGGACAGAAACAATCTAAGAGCCAGAGGATGAGGAGGAACGCAGTGGAACACGACTTTGTGGAGGAGATAGACACTGTTAACATTCCATTGTAGATGGGAAGAGTTCCTGAGGCCCCATTCCTCCTTGAAGAAACATTACAAATAAATGGCTGTGGGGGAGAAAAAGTGACTTTCTTCACTAGTGTAACCAGAGTTATCTTACCCATAACTGCCCACCTAATTACACTCAGTGGGTTGCACACACACACACACACACACACACACACACACACACTGAATATAGGTGGGAGACTGTCGGGGAGAAAAGGGTTCAATAGAAGTGAGATTCAAATGATAATAAGATATGACAAAAATATTTTATATACATATATGAAATTATTACCAGGCATAGTGAAACAAGCCTTTAATCCCCACATTAATGAGATGGACTCAAGGAAATCCTTGTGATATAGAGGCCAGCCTCACCTACATAGTGAATTCCAGGCCAGCAAGAGCTAAATAATGAGATCTTTTATTGAACAAAAGGACAAAAAGCTCAAATAATTATGATGATGAATAAAAATAATTAAAATAGAACTTTATATAAAATCTGTAGCTTTGAAGAAGTTTGAAGAAAACATTTCAGAACATGGGCACAGGCAATAGATTCTCAAAAAGCTCTTCAATAGCTCAGAAAATAACAGCAAGAAATGACAGATGCAATTGCATCAAATTAAATATATTTGCAAATAAGGAAACAATAAGCCAAGTAAAACTCAAAAATAGAAAAACAGAAGAAAACCCATTTGAAGCTATTCATTCTGGGTATTCATACGCAGAATACATAATGATTTTAAAGGTTAACAACAAAATTGAAAGCAAACCAATCCATGGGTGGGCAGGGGGGTGCAATGGTCTGAATATCTCAAAAAATAGTATAAGTATCCAGTAAATTCATTAAAACAATAATAATATAAGTAGTCATCAGGGAAATGCAAACCAAAACTACTTATGAAATTCCATCTACCCCCAGTCAAGAAGGCTGCCATTAAGGAAACAAACTGTAAATGCTTAGAATATAGGGAGGAAAAAAAAAAGAACTTTTTTAAGAGTTGATGAGAATGTGTAAATTGGCATAATACCTATGAAAATCAGTTTGGAGTTCCCTCAAAGAGCTAAAAATAGAACTACTACATGATCCAGGCACATTACAGCTCTGTTTGTACCTAAAGAAAACAAAGTCAATATACAATGGTGAACTATCTGTCACCATGGCCAACAAGGGACTATAACTTTAGTCAGTTTGTAAAATCAGCCCAAGAACCCGTCAATGAATTTAATGAAAAGGTAAAACATGTAATATACAAATAATTGAAATCATTCACCCTTAAAATATAATTACTATATTTGCACACATACAGATGGAAATGGAGTTCCTGTAATAGGTTAAATAAATGAGACTAAGAATGGCAAGTATTGCATATGAAAATTAGAAGAAAAATGACATGAACAAAACAGGGGAGAAAATCAGACCTGAGTGAGGCAGCAGAGAGTGTACAGAGGACATTATGTGGACAGGAGTGTGATCAGAGCGTGCCTTGCACAAGGAGGAAGATGTCACAATCTTTTGAACAAAGACATTCAGAGGATGTAGAGGGCCCTGTACCCTGAAATTATTTTTTCTTTTACTTTGTTGAGACAGGAATTCTCTGTGTAACCCTGACTGTCCTGGAACTAGCTATGTAAACCAGATTGACTTCAAATTCAAAATGATCCCTGTACCTCAGTCTCCCAAGTGTTGGGATTAAAAGCATGCACCACCACCACTCCGCTATTGTCTTTAGCGTAAAACAATATCAGATCATTCTCTTATAGAGTTATTTAATATGCATATTCAATTATTATGTATGAACTATGGTTGAAAATATAAAAATGTCAGAAAAAAATCAGTAATCCACAAGTTACAAACACAACACAAATGTGCATGTCTACTTTCTACATTTCAACTTATTTTAAATCTATCACTAAACACAAAGAAAAGCAATAGAGAAAAAAAATAAAGAAGGGATGGCATACTAAGATAGTAAGACAGAAGGACATGCAGGCAGGCAGAAGGAAAAAGACAAAAAGACAGGGAAAGAACACGAAACTAATAGCACTGAATCTAGTGTCTGTCAGCAGTTATCTTCTTACTCATGTTTGCCTCTTTTGAACTGCTGTATGGCAGAAATCTAAGCATGATCCTCCTGGTGAGCCACTCAGGAAAGGAAATATCAGGACCATTACACACACACACACACATTGTGATATCTTCTCACTCTCATGTATTTACACTTCCATCTCTTTTCTATAGTTGAGCATCATAAGAGACATACTGTGCAAGATATCTGTATCCCTAATGCTTCTGAGACACACAGGTGGAGGAGCAGGTAAAGAAAGAGATATCTGGGCTAATCTGATGTGAGAAATTATGTATAATAGTAGAGACACTCAGCCAGTCCATCCCTGTGAGCACAGCAGCATCATGCACGTACTTCATAAGTTGAAGACTGTTGCAGAATATTAAATTACACTATGTGAAGATGTGTCATGTGATTGGTTTATAGATATCTGAATGATGAATAGCAAGCCAGGAAAAGTTTAGGCAGAACTTCTGGAAGAGACGGTCTCAGAGAAGAAATGCAAGTGTTGCCAGCCAGAAACAGAGGAAGCATAACATGTAGGAGTCTAAAAACCATGAGCCACAAAGGAACACATAGATTAATAGAAATGGATTGATTTAAGTTATAAGAATGAGCTAGAAACAAGTCTAGAATACGGCCAAGCTTTCATACTCAGCAGTAAGTCTCCATGTTGGTTTTTGTGAGCTCTCAGCTCAACGAAAAATCTCGCTACGAAAAACAGACAAAATGAAAACAAACAGATACTCTGATGCCCAATGACATGAAGGGGTACCCCATGACCAGAAGATGACCCAGGATACAAGGAGACTGGTAGTGCAATACTCTTCAATTTATTGAAAGAGTTCCTATGAGTTATTCTGGTAGAAGAATCAGATTAAACTTTCCAATGGTACATACCATTGAGAAGCACTTCCTTATGAAACATATACTAAATATGAAAAACGGTGTAAACAACATCAAGGAAAAGTCTTACTGATTGGTTCAAGCCTTGAAGAACTGACATATAAAAGGTCCAAAATGCAATATCCCATCATATTGTAAAAACCTCACCTGTTGACAGGAACCCTCCAACCACACCTGACACCATGACCTACTCCTGCTGCTTGCCTTGCTGCTGCATGACCACCTGCTGTAAGCCAACCTGTGTGACAAGCTGCTGCCAGCCATGCTGCAAGCCCAGCAATTGTGAAACAACCTGTTGCAGGACCAGCTGCTGTAAGCCAACCTGTGTGACCAGCTGCTGCCAGCCCTGCTGCAAGCCCAGCTGCTGCAAAACCACCTGCTGCACGACCACCTGTTGTAAGCCAACCTGTGCGACCAGCTGCTGTCAGCCCTGCTGCAAGCCCAGCTGCTGTGAAACCACCTGCTGCAAGACCACCTGTTGTGAGCCAACCTGTATTACCAGCTGCTGCCAGCCTTGTTGCAAAACCACCTGCTGCACAACCACCTGTTGTAAGCCAACATGTGTGACCAGCTGCTGTCAGCCCTGCTACAAGCCCAGCTGCTGTGAAACCACCTGCTGGAAGACCACCTGCTGTGAGCCAACCTCTATTACCAGCTGCTGCCAGCCCTGCTGCAAGCCCAGCTGTTGCAAAACCACCTGCTGCACAACCACCTGTTGTAAACCAACTTGTGTGACCAGCTGCTGCCAGCCAAGCTGCTCTAAACCCACCTGCTGCAAGACCATATGTTGTAAGCCAACCTGTGTGACCAGCTGCTGCTGTCCACCCTGCTGCCAACCCAGCTGCTGTGAGACCACCTGCTGCAAGACCACCTGCAATAAGCCTACCTGTGTGACCAGCTGCTGCTGTCCACCCTGCTGCCAACCCAGCAATTGTGAGACAACCTGCTGCAAGACCACCTGTTGTAAGCCTACCTGTGTGACCAGCTGCTGCTGTCCACCCTGCTGCCAACCCTGCTGCTGTGAGCCCTGCTGGTGTGAGTCCTGCTGCTGCCAGCCTTGCTGCTGTGAGCCCTGCTGCTGCCAGCCCTGCTGCTGCCAGCCTTGCTGCTGTGAGCCCTGCTGCTGCCCAGCCTGCTGTGAAAACACCTGCTGCTAGATCACCTGATGTAAACCATGTGACCAGCTGTTGCTTCCAACCCTGCTGCTGTGAGTCCAGCTGCTTCCAGGCCTACTGCTCATCAACTTTCCAACTGAACAATGCCCAGACAACTGTCCTTGTGTCACATCAGTCTTTCCATGTGGGCAAGAAGTTCCCATCGTCCTCTGAGGCTATGACCACTTCAGAAACCTATCAGCCACCTTGATGGAATGCAAATCCCCTCACTCTCACTCTCCTTTTCTCTCTGCATGGAGTCCAGTCTGCAGCTTCTCTTCTGAGCCCAGATCTTCATCTTTCCTTCTGATCCACCAAGAAAGAAACTTTAAATAAAATTATCAAAAATATATGGAAAATTATTAAAAGTTCTGGACTGCTATTTATTCTATGCTGTCATTATTATCTTTTTGATAAATCACTTGATACTGTATCCACGTACTCCAAAAACATTTTATTGCACTATAAATAAAAGTCTATATCTCTCTATCTCTGTCTCTGTGTGTGTATGTGTGTTGTGTGTGTGTGCATGTTGTGAAGCTCTTATGTAACATGAAGGGCTGGCTTGTTTGTTGGGTCCTGTTTGTTGGTGGGGTTTTTGTCCTGCCTGGTACCCCACAACTGTTTAACCCCAAAGAAAATCACACATAGGTCTCCATAAATTATAAGCTGATTGGCCCATTAGTTCTAGCCTCTCAGTGGCTAAATCTCACTACACCCACATTCCCAAAAAATAGACTATGGATATTTTCCTTTATTTTTTTTTTAAAAAGAGGGGGAAGTGGTGTGGGAGAATTGTCTGTATTCTGTCAATCATGTTTTAAATAAACGTTGATTGGCCAGACAGGAAATATAGGTGGGAAAACCAGACAGGAAGTAGAAATGTTGTAATGAGAACAGGAGAATTCTGGGAAGGAAGAAGTTGATTACTCCCACTTCTGCTGAGACCATTGAAGCAGCAGGATGTGATCGACCCCACTGAAAAAAGGTACTGAGCAACATGGCTAACATAGATCAGAAAAATGTGTTAATCAAGATGTGAGAGTTAGCCAGTGAGAGTCTAGAGCTAATGGGCCAATCAGCTTATAATTTATGGAGACCTATGTTTGATTTTCTTTGGGGTTAAACAGTTATGGGGTATCAGGCAGGACAAAAACCCCAACAACAAACAGGACCCAACAAACAAGCCAGCCCTTCATGTTACACTCTTATCTCATTTTCTATAGGACAAAAGAATTCCATCTCTGGCACCTGTTAGGGCTTGGAAAATACTGGTATAAGGATATATATGACTGGGAACATTTATAAGGTATGGAAAAATGTAAAAGAAAGTGTAAGAGAGATCAAGGAAAAAATGATAGAAATGAGAAAGAAGAAAAAAGAAATATGGATGAACAACTCCTGTTGTGAGTTGATTTCTTACTCCTCAGATCTTTACCCCCAGATTTCTAGTCACACTTTAGCTACTCATGGCATCTTTAATTGAACTGTGAAAGGGAGCCTTAAGATGAAAACTTTTCAGGCATTCTAAAAGACTCAACTATTGGGATATAGATTTTCAGTGCATTGACTATATATAGGTGCACAAACTGTATGAGGTAGACATTGGTTCTTACAAATTGCACTGCTGGATCAACCTTACACCTCCCTTTAGAGTAAATCCCATGGGCCCCTCCCCCATCCACACTGGGATTATGACTGGCTTGATCTTAGGTAGATCATGGGGGAAGAGAAAGTCAGTTTTCTTCAGGAACAAAGGCTCTGTGGCTACCCATGCTTGAGTAGTACATCATCCCACACTCATGTACATGCAAACAATACTAAATGATTTAGATGGGTGTTAAATTTGAAAAGAAACCTACAAAATCAGCAATTTATTTATTCCATTCAATTTTATCAATGAAAAAAGTAAATGAGTGATATTCTTAAAGAAAAGTTTTTAAAAGTTCAAAACAATCTACTCACTGTATAAACTCCTCTTTATCCATCCATTTATCTACATTTCGATCTGATTCTTTGTTTGGATGGGAACTGAATTACCAGTAACTTCTCCTTACCTCTAGAAAAGAGCAAATTTCCTCCAGAGCTTCATGGGATGTTTTCTTGTCAGTCAACATTGAGGATGGTGTCAGTTACATACAGTGTGACGTGCCTGAAGATGAGAACAAACACAAGGACTTTGATGAATGAGCAGAGGGCAGAACAGAACCCCAGCATTGGACAGATGAAGCCTGCCTGGTTAGAATATGGGTGGGTGAGAAAAGAAGATAGGTATGAGTAAAGAAAGAAAAGAAGGAAGGGAGGGAGGGAGGGAAGAAGGAAGAAAACAAGGAAGAAAATAAAGGTGTTTCTGCTTTTTCTTATCTAATATAACATTAGCTATATGTTTCCCATGTAGCATTTATTTCTTGAAATAGAGCCCGTCTATCCCAATTTCTCTAGGTTTTCTGTTATGAAAACATGTGGAATATTTATCAATGCCTTTTCTATACCTTTTCTGTATGATTATATGATTCTAAACTTAAGTTTAGTCATATTATGAATTCCATTTATTGATTTGCATGTTGAACCAACCTTGTATTCTTTGGATGAAATCTACTTGGTCTTGGTTGTTATTGTCATTGATGAGTGATGCTGGGTTGTTTTGTTTTGTTTTTTGAGACAAGGTCTTACTACATAGATAACACTAGGAGAATTTTGGGAAGAGAGAAGACTTAGTTTTTAGTCACCAGCCAGATTCAGAGGAAGCAAGATGAGAATGTCTCACTGAGAAAAGGTACCAAGACACATGGCTAATAACAGACAAGAATTATGAGTGAATTTAAGTTGTAAGAGCTAGTTAGTAATAAGCATGAGCTAATAAGCCAAACAATTTATAATTAATATAAGCCACTGTGTATTTCTTTGAGACTGAATGGCTGTGGGACAGGTCAGGACAGAAACTTCTTTCTACAAATGGTGTCCAAAGCTTTGGCAAGAATTTTCACATAAAGCCTGAGAAAGCTTTTTATTTAATTAATTAATTATTTATTTATTTAAGATTTCTGCCTCCTCCCTGCCACCACCTCCCATTTCCCTCCCCCCTCCCAATCAACTCCCCCTCTCTCATCAGCCCGAAGAGCAGTCAGGGTTCCCTGCCCTGTGGGGAGTCCAAGGACCTCCCACTTCCTTCCAGGTCTAGTAAGGTGAACATCCAAAAAGCCTAGGCTCCCACAAAGCCAGTACGTGCAGTAGGATAAAAAACCCATTGCCATTGTTCTTGACTTCTCAGCAGTCCTCATTGTCTGCTATGTTCAGCGAGTCCGGTTTTATCCCATGCTTTTTCAGACCCAGTCCAGCTGGCCTTGAGTTCCCGATAGAACATCCTCATTGTCTCAGTGTGTGGGTGCACCCCTCGCTGTCCTGAGTTCCTTGCTCATGTTCCTGAGAAAGCTTTTTTCAGAAGGATTTTAGACAGACCAAAAAACAGAGTCTAGCACAGCTTCTTGGTATTATGTTTCCTGTTGGCAAGCAGAGGCACAGCTCTTTAAGAGAGACTTCCTGACTCAACTTTGAGGAAACTCCAAACCGATTTCCATGTGTGTTATGCTAATATGCATATTTTCATCAATATTTAAACAAGTCTTTTCTTTCCTCTCTATTTCTAAGCATTTACTGTTGTTTTCCTTGATGCCAGCCTTCCTGAGTGGGGAGAGATGGAATTTTATAGGTAGTTTAGAGTTTTATTTCCATGATACTACTTACGTTGTTTTTTTTTCATGCATTAATAGGACATTTGTACTATATTTTTGAGATAATCAAATCATTGTTTCATTTATGGATTGGGTTTCCTCAAAGCGCTAAAAATAAAACTGTCACATGATCCAGTTATATTACGCCTCTGTGTAGACATAAAGACACCTAGGTCGATATACAATGGAGAAATGTCTGCCACCATGGCTGTCAAACAGCTATTGCTTTAGTCTGATTGTAAAATCAGCCACAGAAACCATTGATAACTTTAATAAATTGGTGAAATGTTCACTACATAAATGATTGAAATTTTTCAGCTTTAAATAACATAATATCTAGATTTACACTCAAGCATTGGAAATGGAGATAACATATTAGGTGAAATAATAGGAAAAAAATGGCAAGGAGTGCACATGAAAAGAAGAAATACATGACATGAACATAACAGGGGAGCAAAGCAGACCTGAGTGATGCAGCAGAGAGAGTACAGAGGGCACTATGCTGACAGTGAGACCAAAGTGCTCTACGCACAGGGAGGAAGAGGTCACAATCTTTTTCATAAAGATATTCAGAGGTTAAAGAAGGCCCTTTACCCTGAAATTATTTCCTGTATTTTTTTCTTTTTCTTTTAGTTTCTCTAGACAGCGTTTTTCTGTGTATGCCTACCTTTCCTGGAACTAGCTCTGTAAACCAGGTTGCCATCAAATTCGAAACAATACCCCATGCCTCAGTCTCTAGTGTTGGAAATAAACCATGCACCACCACCACATGGCTATTTTCTATTGTGTAAAACAATATAACATCGTTCTCTTACAGTGTTATTTAATATGCATATTTTATTATTATGCATGAAGTATGGTGAAAAATATAAAAAGGAATGAGAGTTTCAGAAAGAATCAAATAATCAATAATCCACATAGTTGCACACAACAAAAATGTGCTTGTCTACTTGCTTCATTTCAACTTATCTTACATCCATCACTACACACAGAGAAAAGCATAGAGGAAGAAAGTAAAGAAGGGATGGCATACTGAGATAGTAAGACAGAAGGACATGCAGGCAGGCAGAAGGAAAAAGACAAAAAGAAAGGGAAAGAACACGAAACTAATAGCACTGAATCTACTCTCTGTCAGCAGTTATCTTCTTACCTGTGTTTGCCTCTGTTGAACTGTTATATGACAGAAATCTAAGCATGATTCTCCCAGTGAGCCCCTCAGGGCAGGAAATATCAAGACCATTACACTCACACATGTGCGTGCACACACACACACACACATACACACAGAGAGACACACAGTTTGATATCTTCTTATGCTCATGTATTTACACTTCCATCTCATATCTATAGTCTAGCCTCATAAGGAACATACTGTGCCATATATGTATACCCCTAATGCTTCTGAAACACACAGGTGAAAGATAGGTAAATAAAGACATATCTGGGCTAAGCTGATATGAGAATTTATGTATAATAGTACAGATATTCAGCCACTCCATCCCTGTGAACATAGCACCATCGTGCACATACTATATAAATTGAGGACTGTTGCAAAATATTAAATTACACTGTGTGAAGACGTGTCATGCGGTTGTTTTATAAAGATCTGAATGATGAATATCAAGCCAGAAAAATTTAGGCAGAACTTCTGGGGAGAGATGGTCTCAGAGAAGAAGTGCAAGTGTTGCCAGTGAGTTACAGAGAAGCAAAACATGAAGGAACAGTTCTAAAAGCCATAAGTCATGTGGCGGCACATAGATTAATAGAAATAGATTAAGTTATAAGAGCTAGTTAGAAACAAGCCTAGGATAAGGCCAAGCTTTCATAATTAGCAGTAAGTCTCCATGTTGGTTTTCATGAGCTGTCAGCCCAATGAAAAATCCCACCACAAAGAACAGACAAAATGAACACAAACAGATACTCTGATCCCCGTGACCAGAAGATGACCAAGGATACAAGGACACTGGTAGTGCAATACCCTTCCATTTATTTAAAAGGTTCATATGAGTTATTCTGGTAGAAGAATCAGATTAAACTTTCCAATGATGCATAACATTGAGCAGCACTTCCTTATGAAACATATACTGAATATGAAAAACGGTGTAAACAACATCAAGGAAAAGTCTCACTGATTGGTTCAAGCCTTGAAGGCCTAACATATAAAAGGTCCAAAATGCAAGACCCCATCATATTGTAAAAACCTCACCTGTTGACAGGAACCCTCCAACCATACCTGACACCATGACCAACTCCTGCTGCTTGCCTTGTTGCCAGCCTTCCTGCTGCATGACCACCTGCTGTAAGCCAACCTGTGTGACAAGCTGCTGCCAGCCATGCTGCAAGCCCAGCTGCTGTGAGACCACCGGTTGTAAGCCAACTTGTGTGAGCAGGTGCTGCTGCTGCACACCATGCTGCAAGCCCAGCTGCTGTGAAACCACCTGCTGCAAGACCACCTGCTGTAAACCCACCTGTGTGAACAGCTGCTTCCAGCCCTGCTGCAAGCCCAGCTGTTGCAAAACCATCTGCTGCACAACCACTTGTTGTAAACCAACCTGTGTGACCAGCTGTTGCCAGCCAAGCTGCTCTAAAACCAACTGCTGCAAGACCATATATTGTAAGCCAACATGTGTGACCAGCTGCTGTCAGCCCTGCTGCAAGCCCAGCTGCTGTGAAACCACCTGCTGCAAGACCACCTGCTGTGAGCCAACCTGTATTACCAGCTGCTGCCAGCCTTGTTGCAAAACCACCTGCTGTACAACCACCTGTTGTAAGCCAACATGTGTGACCAGCTGCTGTCAGCCCTGCTGCAAGCCCAGCTGCTGTGAAACCACCTGCTGCAAGACCACCTGTTGTAAGCCTACCTGTGTGACCAGCTGCTGCCAGCCCTGCTGCAAGCCCAGCTGTTGCAAAACCACCTGCTGCACAACCACCTGTTGGAAACCAACCTGTGTGACCAGCTGCTGCCAGCCAAGCTGCTCTAAACCCACCTGCTGCAAGACTATATGTTGTAAGCCAACCTGTGTGGCCAGCTGCTGCTGTGCACCCTGCTGCCAACCCAGCTGCTGTGAGACCACCTGCTGCAAGACCATATGTTGTAAGCCAACCTGTGTGAGCAGCTGTTGCTGCACACCCTGCTGTCAACCCAGCTTTTGTGAAATCTGTTACTGCCAGCCCTGCTGCTATGAGCCCTGCTGCTGCCAGCCCTGCTGCTGTGAGCCCTGCTGCTGCCAG
>JABTXL010005922.1:1159136-1178417 GCA_025134845.1 Neodon shergylaensis | reverse complement strand
TGTGAGCCCTGCTGCTGCCAGCCTTGCTGCTGTGAGCCCTGCTGCTGTCCAACCTGCTGTGAAACCACCTCCTGCTAGACTACCTGATGTAAACCAATTCATATGACCAGTGGTGCTTCCAGCCCTGCTGCTGTGAGTCCAGCTGCTACCAGGCCTACTGCTCATCAACTTTCCAACTGAACAATGCCCAGACAATTGTCCGTGTGTCACACCAGTCTCTCCATGTGGGCAGACTCTCCCATCGTCTTCTGAGGCTATGACCCCTTCGGAAGCCTATCAGTAACTTTGATGCAATGCAAGTCCACTCACTCTTACTCTCCTTTCTCTCTGCATGGAGCCCAGCCAGCAGCTTCTTTTCTGAGATGGATCTTCATCTTTCCCTGTGAATAACCAAGAAAAGCACTTTAAATAAAATGATCAAAAAAGTATGGAAAATTAACCAATTCTTGCCTGTTATTCATTCCTCGTTGTCTGTCGTTATTACATTTTAATAAATCACTTGATAGATTCTTGTGCTCAAAAACCTTTTTCATGTGCAATGTAATACAGTCTCTCTCTCTCTCTCTCTCTCTCTCTCTCTCTCTCCCTCCCTCCCTCCCTCCCTCCCTCCCTCTCTCTCTCTCTCTCTCTCCAATAAGCGCACACACTCTTGTGAAAATTCCTTCCCTGAGTAGATACAAACAGCATCTACTCCTTTTAAAGACCCACCAACAAACCAAAATGGATTCCATAAAAGTTGACTCTGAGAACTCAGTGAGTTTCCTGGGCTTCCTTACAGAGCACAGGTGAGGGACTGCTTACAGGAGCACAGGTGTGCCTCCCTGAAAAAGAGCTACACTGGAATGTCTTTACCTAGCAGCATTGAGGGTTTTCCCATAGCTGAATAGATTGAGTCCCACCCCTAATCTTCTCTGGACCCTTCCCATGACCACCCACAGTTAGAGCAGAGTTGCATGCAACTGGTGGTAGGATGTAGCTTGGTGCTCAGTTGAGGACTCCTGACCCGCCCACTGCTCTGTGAGGGATGTAAACAGTAACCAAGCCCTGACGGGATGATATTTTACAAAGTAACACAGCTGGATGCTACAAGATGGCAGTTCTTTGAGCTCTGAGAACAGTATTGTACAACACACACACACACACACACACACACACACAGAGAGAGAGAGAGATACCAAGCGAGAGAGACTGGACCCAATGCCATCCACCAGGTCTTTGGATCTTAGGCATGTCTTGTGGGAAGGAAGGAAGTCAATTTTCTTCAGTGGTGAGGGCTCTGAGACACCACTTCTGCTCCAGTACATGGCCCCATAATTGTGCACATGCAAGCAACACTAAATGGTTTCATGGGTTTTAAATAAAAAAAAAACTAACACATCAGTGTTATTACAGTATGTTTTATAAGTGCAAAAAAAAGCAAATGAGTGATAATTATCATGTAGAAAAACAGCAAAACTTCAAAACCTCCTACTCACTGTTTAAACTCTTCTTCCTCCATTTATCTTCACAGTGACCTGATTCTTTGGATGGGAACTGATTTACCAGTCACTATTCCTCTCTTCTCCTTGCCTCTAGAAAAGAGCAAATTTCCTTCAGAGCTTCATGGGATGTTTTCTTGTCAGTCAACATTGAGTATGGGGTCAGTTACCCATAATGTGATATGTATGAAGATGAGAAAAATGCAAGGCATTGATGAATGAGCAGAGGGAAAAAGAGTACCCCAGCATTAGGCTGATGAAGGCTACCTGGTGAGAGTGTGGGTTTGAGGGAGAAAAAGAAGGAAGGAAGAAAAGAAGGAAGGAAGGAAGGAAGGAAGGAAGGAAGGAAGGAAAAGAAAAGAAAAGAAAAGAAAAGAAAAGAAAAGAAAAGAAAAGAAAAGAAAAGAAGGAAGGAAAGAAGGGTGTTTTCTGTTTTTCCTATCTAATATAACATTAGCTATATGTTTCTCATATAGCAATTATTGTTTTAAAGTAAGGCTCATCTATTCCTAATTTTCCAGGACTTCTACCCTGAAAACCTTTTGAATTTTATCAAATAGCCACTTTTCTGTATGATCATGTGATTTCTATCCTAAAGATTAGTCATGTGATGAATGGCATTTATTGATTCACATGTTGAACCAACTTTGCATTCCTTGGGTGAAATGCTCTTGGTCTTGATTATTATTGTCATTGATTATGGTGTTGTATTTGAGACATGGTCTCACTATGTAGACCAGGCTGACCTAAAACTCGCAATGATCTATCCTTCTCTGCCTACAAAGAACTGGGAATAAAGGTGTATGCCACCATGCCTGGCTACAACAGTTTTTCTTGTATATGTTCTTTTCAGAAGATTCTAGCTTTCTGTTTGCAGGGGTGTGGGTAGTGGGGTTGGAATATTCTGTTTATGTTCTTGTAAAATAGGTTTATCATTTTTTTCATTGTATCTCTCTGGTTTTGGTATCAAGACAATACTGCCTTCGTGGTTTGAATTTGGGACTGTTCCTTCCCCTCTTAATCTATAAAAGAGTTTGAAAACATTGTTATTATGTCATTCCCTAAAATTTGATACAATTCAGCAGTGACTGCTTTCTGTGTATTTTCTTTGTTAGTAGATCTTTGATTAATACATCAATCTCATGTTCATTATGGGTCTTTTCTGGATTTATTTTAGGTAGGTCCTATATTCCTAGAAATTTATCTATTTTACCTGGTAGGGCAGAGTAGAGCTAAACAGAGAACTCTCATCAGAAAAATCTCAAATTGCCAAAAGACATTTAAACATTTGCTCAACATCTTTAATCATCAGGGAAACACAAATCAAAATGACTCTGAGATACCATCTTAGACCTTCCAGAATGGCTAAGATCAAAAATACTGAGGACTGCTTACGTTGGAAAGGTTGTGAAGTCAGGGGAAAACACCTCCACTGCTGTTGGGAGAGCAAACTTGTACAGCCACTTTGGAAATCAGTGTGGCGGTTTCTCAGAAAATTGGAAATCAATCTACCTCAAGACCCAGAGATATCACTCTTGGCAATATACCCAAAGGGTACACAATCACACCTCAAAGACACTTCCTCAAAAATGTTCATAGCAGCATTATTCATAATAGCCAAAACCTGAAAACAACGTAGATGCCCATCAACCAAAGAATGAATAAAGAAAATGTGGTACATTTACACAATGGAGAATTACTCACTGGCAAAATAATAATATCATGAAATTTGCAGGCAAATGAGTGGAATTAGAAAAAAAAACATCCTGAATGTGTTACCCAGACTCAGAAAGACAAACACAGTATGTATTCACTCATAAGTGTATATTAGATGTAAAGCAAAGGACAACCAGACTAAAATCTGAAGCTCTAGTGAAGCTAGGTAACAAGGAGGACCCTAAGAGGGACACATATATTGCCCTGGGGAGGGGAAATAGATGAGATCTTCTGGGTAAACTGGGGGTGGGGCAGTAAAGGGGAGGAAAGAGGGTATTAGAACATGAAGGAACCAGATGGTTAAGTGGGAGAGGGATGGAGTGGGACAGTAATGAGACAGAGATCTTGATAGAGACACTAAGAGGTTAGGGAGAAACCTGGCACTAGGGAAATTCCCAAGAATCCACAAGGATGACTCCAGATAACACTCATAGCTGTAGTGGATGGGGAACCCAAACTGGCCTTCCCCAGTAATAATATGGGTGAATAGCCCAACTATCATCATAGAGCCTTCATCTAATAACTGATTAAAACCAGATACAGAGATCCACAACCAAGCACCAGGCTGAGCTCTGGGAATCCAGTCAAAGAGAGGGAGGAGGGGATATATGAGCAAGGGAGGTCAAGATCATGATGGAGAAATCTACAGAGACAACTGAACCAAGTTCGTGAAAAATCATAAACTCTATACTGACAGTTGTGGAGCCTCCATAGAACTGAACTAGGCCATATGTGGGAGATAGTGGTGAAGCCTGGAATCTCTGAGGGACCCTTGATAGTAGGACTGGGATTTATCCTTGGTGCATGATATAGCTTGATGGAGCCCAACCCCCTCTGGTGGAATGCCATGCTCAGGCTTAATTCAGAGTGGATGAACATGGTCCTGCCTCAACTTAATGTGCCAGACTTTATTGACACCCCATCAGAGTCTTTGCCCCTTGGAAGGAGCAGATGGAAGGTGGGTTTGGGGGGAGATGAGGTGAGGTGGGAAGAGGGTTAGGAGGGAGAACTGTGGATGTGATGTAGGATAAGATTAAAAACTTAATTAATTAATTAAATATATATATAAAGAAATGAATATTTCAAAAAGAAATTGTACACTCAAATATCCACATAGTTACACATCCCAAAGAAATGTTTGTATCTACTTTCTGAAAGTGCCATATGAAGCTTTTAACACATCATTAATTTTAATTTACTTAAGCTTCAAAAATGCTGCATTTTTTTTAAGAAAGAAAATCGACATGGAGATTGTGTGAAATTCATTCATGGGGAGAAAACAGACCAATGAGAAAAAGAAAGAATACATCGTTACAGTGAAGGATTCCACAATCATAAGATGAATCAAAAAGCCAATTGTAATTTTCATTTGCAAAGAAGCAATGAAATGAAAGGTGGCAAAATTGGCTGAAAAGTAAAGTTCTTGAAAAAGAATGAGAGGGTGTCACTGAAACAAGGGATGAATTTTTATTTCTTACCTGATTTGAGATGCTTGTCCATTGTAACATTATTTATTCCTTTCAAAACGTTTAAGACTTCTAAATGATTTTTAATTGATTTTTATTGAGCTCTACATTTTTCTTTGCTCCCCTCCCTGCCTCTCCACTCCCCTTTAACCCTCTCCCAAGGTCCCCATGCTCCCAATTTACTTTTACTTCCCATGTAGATTAGATCTACATGTCTCTTTTAGTGTCTCTTTTAGGGTCCTCTTTGTTGTTTAGGTTATCTGGGATTGTGATTTGTGGGCTGGTTTTCTTCGCTTTATGTTTAAAAACCACTTAAGAGTGAGTACATGTGATAATTATCTTTCTGTATCTGGGTTACCTCACTCAAAACGATGTTTTCTAGGTCCATCCATTTGCCTACAAAATTCAAGATGTTGTTATTTTTTTCTGCTGTGTAGTACTTCATTGTGTAAATGTACCACATTTCCTTATCCATTCTTCAGTCAAGGGGCAATTAGGTTGTTTCCAGGTTCTGGCTATCTCTATGACAAAAAATGAACATGGTTAAGCATATGCCCTTGTGGCACGATTGAGCACCCTTTGGATATATACCCTTTGGTATTTCTGGGTCTGGAGGATGGTTGTTTCCTAATTTTCTGAGAAATCACCACACTGACATCCAAAGGGGCTATACCAGCTTGCATTCCCACCAGCAATGCAGGAGTGTTCTTTTACCTCACAACGTCTCCAGCATAAGTTGTCATCAGTGTTTATGATCTTGACCATTCTTACAGGTGTAAGACAGAATCTCAGAGTTGTTTTGATTTGCATTTCTCAAGCTTCTGTAAAGACATGGTCAACAAGACAAAACAAAAGCCTACCATATGGGAAAAGATCTTCACTAACCCTACATCAGACAGAGGTCTGATCTCCAAAATATACAAAGAACTCAAGAAATTGGTCATTAAAAGAACAAATAATCCAATAAAAAATGGAGTACAGACCTAAACAGTGAACTCTCAACAGAGGAATCTAAAATGGCTGAAAGACACTTAAAGAAATGCTCAACATCCTTAGTCATCAGAGAAATGCAAACCGAATATCTTTACCACAAGTGCCTCTGAGATACACAGGTGGAAGGGATGGTAGAGAAAGAGATGTATAGGCAAATCTGAAGTGAGGATTTGGTGTGTTTTGAACAGAGACCCAACCAGCCCATCACTGTGAACATAGCACCATTGTGTAGATACTTCATAAGTTAAGGATTGTTGTGGAATATTCCTTTACACTATGTAAATTTGTGTCAACTGTGGTTGGCTGAATAAAGATCTGAATGGTCAGTGGCAAAGCAGGAAGAGGTTACACAGTACCACAGGGGACAGAGATGTCTCAGGGAAGAAGAAAGTAAGTGTCACCTTCAAGATGCTGAGGAAGCAGAACATGCAGGAGAAGGAAAAGCCATAAGCAGCATGACAGCATATAGAGTAATGGGGAAAGGTTAATCTAAGTTATAAACAAGCCTAAGGTAAGGTCAAGCTTTCATAATTAATAACTAGTCTCTATGTAATTTTCTTGCTAGCTGGTGGCACAAAGAAAAATCTGCCTGAAAAGGACAGACAAAATGTAGACAGACACTCTAACTCACCAAAGGCAGCAAGGGCTACAAGAGGACCAGATGATGCCCAAGGGTACAGTGAAACTGGCTGTGTCTTACCCTTCCCTTTATTGAACGTGTTCCTATGAGGAAGAAGAATCAGATTAAACTTTCCAATGTTGCATAGCATTGAGAAGCACTTCCTTATGAAACATAAAGTGAATATGGAAAATGGTGTAAACAACATCAAGGAAAAGTCCGCTGATTGGTTCAGGCTTTGAAGGCCTGACATATAAAAGGTCCAAAATGCAAAACTCGCCATATTGTAGACTACTCACCTATTAACAGGAACTGTCCAATCACTCCTGACACCATGGCCAGCTCCTGCTGCTCCCCTTGCTGCCAGCCTTCCTGCTGCACTACTGCCTGCTGTAAGCCAGAATGTGTAACCAGCTGCTGCTGCCAGCCCTGCTGCCAGCCCAGCTGCTGTGAAACCACCTGCTGCAAGACCACCTCTTGTAAGCCAACCTGTGTGACCAGCTGTTGCTGCACACCCTGTTGCCAACCCAGCTGTTGTGAAATCTGCTACTACCTGCCCTGCTGCTGTGAGCCGTGCTGCTGCCAGCCCTGCTGCTGTGTGCCCTGCTGCTGCCCAGCCTGCTGTGAAAACACCTGCTGCTAGACCACCTGATGTAAACCAACTCATGTGACCAGCTGATGCTTCCAATCCTGCTGCTGTGAGTCCAGCTGCTGCCAGGCCTACTGCTCTTCAACTTTCCAACTGAACAATGCCCAGACAACTGTCCTTGTGTCTCACCAGTCTCTCCATTTGGACAGAAGCTCCCATCATCCTCTGAGGCTATAACCACTTTGGAAGCCTATCAGTCACCTTGATGGAATGCAAATCCCCTCACTCTCGCTCTCCTTTTCTCTCTGTATGGAGCCCAGTCTGCAGCTTCTCTTCTGAGCCTGGATCTTCATCTTTCCCTCTAAACAACCGAGAAAGACACTTTAAATAAAATTATCATAAATGTATGGAAACTTAATAAACTCTGGACTGTTATTGTTTGCACATTGTCTGTCATCATTATACTTTAGTAAATCACTCATAGTATATCCACATGCTCAAAAGACTTTATTGTGAAATATAATAAAATCTCTCTCTCTATCTGTCTCTCTCTCTTTAACACACACACAATGTTGTTAAAATTCCTTCTCAGAGGAGACAAAGCATCTATTTCTCCTACAGTCCCACCAACCAACCAAAGAAGGATTGCAAGAAAGTTGATTCGAAGGGGCCAATGAGTTTCCTGGGCTTGCTTACAGAGCACAGTTGAGGGACTGCTTACAGGAGCACGCAACTAGTGGTAGGATATAGCTGGAATCTCAAGTGAGAACTCCTGACCCTCCCACCTTTCTGTGAGGGTTGTAAACAGTAACCAAGTCCTGCTGGAATGATTGCAAAGGGCCACAGCTGAATATTTGGCTCAGACGACAGTACTGTATCATACACACACACACACACATGCAATACACACACACATAAACACACACTCACACTCACACACACACAAAAAAGTAGACCCAATGCCATCCACCAGATGTATGGGATTATTAGAAGTAAATAGACAATAGTTAATAGCTCCCATGTCTCTTAACCCATACCCTGAAAGAATGACCCTGTTCTTTTCTTCCCTGAATCTGACTTTCAGAAACCTCATTTGAGTGGAATCACACAGCGCTGGTCTTTCTGTTGTACATTTTCATCCATTTACAATTGATGAGTATTTACGTGGCTTACACATCTTGACTATTGTTAGTAGGATCAGCATAAACATAGGAGTACTACTACTTCAACTCTTTCTGTAAATGACCTGAGATGACCTGTGAAAATAGTTTGCCACTTTCTTGATCAAGAAAGGCCACAAAAGCATTCAATTCAAGAGCTTCAAATGGACACAAATGAAACTGTCTGGAGATACAAAGGTGACATTGTTAATGTGTCTACGTCAAACAGTGGAAATGAACCCGATGTCAATGATCTAAACAGAACACTGCATTTCTGCTAATCAGGCTTAAAGTGCAAAGACTGAGGTTAATCTCAAGGAATTGGATGTAGAGTCTCAGCACGTGGACTATGTTCAGGTGAACAAGCTGCACAAGATAGACCACAGTACTTACTAAGTTCACAGTTGAATCAACTTGATACCTTCCCTTTAGACCAAATCCCATGAACACCTCCCCTACCTTGCTGGCATTTTTTGATGGCTTGATTTTGGGCAGATCTTGGAAAAAGGGAAAGTTGGTTTTCTTTAGGGATGAGGGTTTCTGAGGCGCTACTCATGTATGGTACCACTCTCATGCACATGTAAGCAACATTAAATAGTTTCAGTAGGTATTAAATTTAAATAAAAACTAAAAAAAATAATTTTGTTATTGCACTGAGTTTGATTTTTAAAAAGTAGATGAGTGATAATTAATTGTAGAAAAACAACAGCAAAAGTTCAAAACTCCCTACTCATTGTTTAAACTCTTTTTCTCCATTTATCTTCACAACGAACTTATTCTCTGTTTCGATGGGAACTGGTTTACTAGTCACTTTTCCCTTCATCTCCTTAACTCTAGAGAAAAAAAGGCAAATTTCCTTCACACTTAATAGGATATTTTCTTGTCAGTCCATTTTGGGTTTAGTGTCAGGTATGCATACTGGGACATGCATCAAGATGTGAACAAGACAGGAGCAAGACGTAGCCAGTGACCTAGGCCAGAGCAAGTCTGAGGCAGCAAAGTCCAAAAAAGTATTACTGAGCCAGGGACCTGGGTCAGAACGGGCCTGGGACAGTGAACTCCACAGGGGCAGGAGTGGATCCAGACCAGGGTTATTTGCAGAAGAAGGACTGGGCCAGCGACCTAGGCCAGAGCAGGCCTGAGGTGGTGAGCTCTACTAGAGCAGAGCAGATCCAGACCAGGGACATTTGCCTAGACAGGACTGAGCCAGTGACCTGGGCCAGAGCAGACCTGAGACAGTGAACTCCAGAGGAGCAAGTACAGGGGAGAAACCACTGAGCAAGTGGTCCAGAGACAGAGACCACTGAGGGTCCATGCATGAATCTGAAACCTTCAAGGGAGTAGACCTGAGCCAGGACCCCTGTGGGTCTGGGAATGAGTCTAGAACCTCCGAGGAACTAGCCATGAGCCAGGACCTCTGTGGATCTGGGCGTGAGTCTGGGACCTCCGAGATAGTAAGTAGAAACCAGAAACCTATGCAGGTCTAGGCATGAGTATGGGACCTCTGAGGGAGTAGGCCTAAGCCAGGTCCTCTGCTGGTCTGGTCCCACCCAAGTCAGGGACCAAAGAAGGAGTAGATTAACACCAGAGACCTTTGCAGGACCAACCCCAAGCCAGGGACATCTGCAGGAATGGATCCAGACCAGGCACGTTTGCAGAAACAGGTCTGAACTGACAACCTAGGCCAGAGCAGGCCAGAGACAGCAAACTCTACAAGAGCTGAGCAAAGCCTGGGAACACTGAGACCACTTCAAAAATAAAACCCCAGTAGCAGAGACACTGAGAGAAACAATTAATAATGGGAACTCCTAAAACTGAAAAGGTTCTATAAAGCAAAGGACACGGTCAACAAGACAAAATGACGGCCTACAGAATGGGATCTCATCAAGGCCATATCAGACAGAGGTCTAATCTCCAAAATATACAAAGAACTCAAGAAATTGGTCATCAAAAGAACAAATAATACAATAAAAACTGGAGTACAGACTTAAACAGAGAACTCTCAATAGAGGAGTCTAAAATGGCTGAAAGACACTTAAGAAAATGCTCAAAATCCTTAGTCATCAGAAATGCAAACCTGTAAGAATGGCCAAGATCAAAAACACTGATAACAACTTATGCTGGAGAGGTTGTGGGTTAAAGGGAACACTCCTGTATTGCTAGTGGGAGTATAAGCTGGTACAGCCAAAATGTCAGTGTGGCAATTTCTCAGAAAATTAGGTAACGATATTGCTCACCATTTTTGAGTATATATCCAAAGGATGCTCAATCGTGCCACAAGGACATGTGCTCAACTATGTTCATAGCAGCATTGTTTGTCATAGCCAGAACCTGGAAACAACCTAAATTCCCCCTGATTGAAGAATGGATAAGAAAAATGTGGTGTATTTACACAATGGAGTACTACACAGCAGAAAAAATGTCATCTTGAATTTTTCAAGAAAATGGGCGGAGCTAGAAAGCATTATTTTGAGTGAGGTAACCCAGACACAGAAAGACAATTATCACATACACTCACTCATAAGTTGATTTAAACATAAAGCAAAAAAATCAGCCTACAAATTACAATCCCAGAGAACTTAGACAACAATGAGGACCCTAAGAGATATATACATAGATCTAAACTACATGGGAAGCAGAAAAAGACAAGATCTCCTGAGTAAATTGGGAGCATGAGGACCTTGGGGGAGGGCTGAAGAGGAGGGGAGAGTCAGGGAGGGGAACAGAGAAAAGTTCTTCTGTACTGTTGGGGCATCCATCTTCAGCCTACAGGCCCATAGTATCAATAGCTACACCTGATTGTTTCTTAGGTCCATTTGATTAGAATATTTTTTCCCAACCCTTTACTCTGAGATGATGTCTGTCTTTGAGGTTGCGATGTGTTTCTTGTATGCAAAAGAAGGATGGATTCTGTTATCATATCCAATCTGTTAGCCTGTGCCTTTTATAGGTGAGTTGAGTCCATTTATATTTAGGGATAATAATGACCAGTGATTGCTATCTCCTGTTAATTTAGTTTTTATTGTTGATTATGTTAATGTGTGCATTTTCCCCTTCTTTGGGATTTGCTGTTATGAGACCATCAATTGTCTATGTTTTTGTTGATGTAGCCAACTTCCTTAGGTTGGAGTTTTCCTTCTAGTAGCTTGTGTAGAGCTGGGTTTGTGGCTAGGTATTGGTTAAATCTGGTTTGTCATGGAATATCTTATTTTGTCCTTCTAGGGTGATTGAAAGTTTTGCTGGGTATTGAAGTCTGGGCTGGCATCCATGGTCTCTTAATGTCTGCATAATGCTTGACCATGATCTTCTGACTTTCATTGTCTCCAATGAAAAGTCAGGTGTAATTCTGATAGGTCTGCCTTTATATGTTACTTGGACTGTTTCCTTTGCAGCTCTTTATATTCTTTCTTTGCTCTGTATGTTTAGTGTTTTGATTATTATGTGGCAAGGAGATTTTTTTTTGATCCAGTCTATTTTGTGTTCTGTAAGCTTCTTGTATCTTCAGAGGCATATCTTTCTTTAGGTTGGGAAAGTTTTCTTCTATGATTTTGTTAAATATATTTTCTGTGCTTTTGAGTTGAACTTCTCTTTCTTCTATAACTATTATTATTCTTAGGTTTGGTCTTTTCATGGTGTCCCATATTTCCTGGATATTTTGCATTAAGCTTTTGTTAGATTTAATATTTTCTTTAACTGATGAGTCTATTTCATGTATTGTATCTTCAGTGCTTGAGATTCTCTTCCATCTCTTGTATTCCGCTGTTTAAGCTTGCATTTGTTGTTCCTGATCATTTTCTCATGATTTCTGTTTCTATAATTCCCTCGGCTTTGTTTTCTTTATTGTCTCTCAGTTTTCAAGTCTTGAACAGTTTCTTTCATATGTTTGATTGCTTTTTCTTGGTTTTCTTTAAGGGAATTTGCTAATGTCTTACAATTTTTTGTTTGTCTTTTCCTCCATTTCTTTGAGGGAATTTTTCATTCCCTCTTTAAGGGCCTCAAGCATTCTCCTTAAGTTATTTTTTTAGGTCATTATCTTCTGCTTCATCTATATTTGGTTGCTCAAGTCTTGCTGTTGTAGGGTCACCAGTTTTTACTGGTGTTGTGTTGCTCTTTGTGGTGTTGTGTTTGTTCTTACCTTGTCTACCCATCTTTTCCTCTGATTGGTGTGGTTGAGGTTGTCTGTGACTCTGTTAATTAATCTTCTAGGTGCCAGTGAATCCAAAGCGCAGATGTTTGATCCTCATGGTACAGTCAGTGCCAAGGTTCTAGCTATCCCTTTGGTCACTCTGTGCTCCTGGAGGTCGCTCAGTGCTCCTGGGCTTTGTTCACTCTCTTGGAGTTTGCTGTCTCGGGCCTGCTGTAGCCTAGGTTGTTGGCCCAGACCTGTTTCTGTAGATGTTCCTGGTCTGGATTCTCTCCTGCAGAAGTCCCTGGCTTGGGATTAGTCCTGTAAAGGACTCTGTCTCTGTCTACTCCCTCAGAGTTCCCAGACCTGGGTGTGCCCAGATCCACAGGAGACCTGGCTCAGGCCTATTCCCTCAGAGGTCCCAGAACCACACACAGACCCACACCAGTTTCTGGTTCCTGCCTATTCCCTTTGATGTCCCAGACCAACACCAGGACTCAGAGAGGTCCTGGCTCAGGCCTACTCCCTCTGAGGTCCCAAACTCATGTATGGACCTGTAGAGATCTCTGGTTCCTGCCTACTCCCTTGCAAGTCTCTGATTCATGCCCAGAATTGTAGAGGTCCTAGCTCAGGTATAGTTCCTCAGAGGTCCTAGACTCATGCCCAAACCCACAGGGGTCCTGGCTTAGGTCTACTTCCTTGAAAGTCCCAGATTCACATTCGGACCATCAGTGGTTTCTGGCTCTGGCTCACTCACACAGAGGTTGCTCTCCTATAACTTACTCTGATATTTTATGGTATTATAGTAAAATATGAGAGTGGGACCCTAAAGTCTCCCAATTGACATTGTATTGGGAACATTTCCTCTTAAAGCTGGAATGAGACAAGGGTTCTCACTACCTCCACTCTTGGGTATTGTACTTAGTCTCAGTCAGTGCAGCAAGACAAGAGACAGTAATAAAAGAGATAACAACATGAGAGGAAGAAGTAAAATTATGTCTGTTCATGGGTTACATGATTCTATTAATAAAAGATTTTACAGACTCTACCAGAAAACTCGTATGTTTGGCAAGGACTTTTATGCATAAGCTACAAACCAACATACAAAAACAATAGCTTATATAGCAATAATGATCCCCTGTAAAGGAAGTAAGGAAAACCTTTCCATTCATGATAGCTCCCCATACACAAAAATCTATCAATGAACTTCACTAACGATGTAAAAGACCAGTGCAATGAAACTTTAAAAAAGACATCAATCGGCCTTCCTTTCTCCTGCCGTCTTCCCGGCGCGGCTCGCGAGGGATTATCCTCTGTGCTGAGTTCGTCGGAACCATGGCTTCCCTTTCCCTCGCACCTGTGAATATCTTCAAGGCTGGAGCTGATGAAGAGAGAGCCGAGACCGCTCGCCTGTCATCCTTTATTGGTGCCATCGCCATTGGAGACTTGGTGAAGAGCACTTTGGGGCCGAAGGGCATGGACAAAATTCTTCTAAGCAGTGGACGAGATGCCTCACTAATGGTAACCAATGATGGCGCCACCATTCTAAAAAACATTGGTGTTGACAATCCAGCAGCCAAAGTTTTAGTTGATATGTCCAGGGTTCAAGATGACGAAGTTGGTGATGGCACTACCTCTGTTACTGTTTTAGCAGCAGAACTCCTCCGGGAAGCAGAATCTTTAATTGCAAAAAAGATCCATCCACAGACCATCATCGCAGGCTGGAGAGAAGCCACCAAGGCTGCCAGAGAGGCACTGTTGACCTCTGCTGTTGATCATGGTTCTGATGAAGTCAGATTCCGGCAAGATTTAATGAATATTGCAGGAACGACATTATCCTCAAAACTCCTTACTCATCACAAGGACCACTTTACTCAATTAGCTGTCGAAGCTGTTCTCAGACTGAAGGGTTCTGGTAACCTGGAGGCCATTCATGTCATCAAGAAACTAGGTGGGAGTCTGGCAGACTCCTATTTAGATGAAGGTTTTCTATTGGATAAAAAAATTGGAGTAAATCAACCAAAGTGAATTGAAAATGCTAAAATTCTTATTGCAAATACTGGAATGGATACAGACAAAATAAAAATATTTGGCTCTCGGGTAAGAGTTGATTCCACAGCAAAGGTTGCAGAAATAGAACATGCAGAAAAGGAAAAGATGAAGGAGAAAGTTGAACGTATTCTTAAGCATGGAATAAATTGTTTCATTAACAGACAGCTAATTTATAATTACCCTGAACAACTCTTTGGTGCTGCTGGTGTCATGGCTATTGAGCATGCAGATTTTGCAGGTGTGGAACGCCTGGCTCTTGTCACAGGTGGTGAGATTGCCTCCACCTTTGATCACCCAGAGCTGGTGAAGCTTGGAAGCTGCAAACTAATCGAAGAAGTCATGATTGGAGAAGACAAACTTATCCACTTTTCTGGGGTTGCCCTTGGTGAGGCTTGTACCATTGTACTTCATGGTGCCACTCAGCAAATTTTGGATGAAGCGGAGAGGTCTTTGCATGATGCCCTTTGTGTTCTTGCCCAGACTGTGAAAGATCCTAGGACAGTGTATGGAGGAGGTTGTTCTGAGATGGTGATGGCTCATGCTGTGGCAAAACTTGCCAGTAAAACACCAGGAAAAGAAGCTGTAGCAATGGAGTCTTTTGCTAAAGCCTTGAGAATGCTGCCAACCATCATAGCTGACAATGCAGGCTACGACAGTGCAGATCTGGTGGCACAGCTCCGAGCTGCTCACAGTGAAGGCCGCACAACTGCTGGGCTGGATATGAAGGAAGGTACCATTGGAGACATGGCAATACTGGGTATAACAGAGAGCTTCCAAGTGAAGCGACAGGTTCTTTTGAGTGCGGCTGAAGCAGCAGAGGTGATTCTCCGTGTGGACAACATCATCAAAGCAGCACCGAGGAAACGTGTCCCTGATCACCACCCCTGCTAAGCGTTCCCATTGGCTGTTGATCTCTGGACCAGTCCGTAGCAGAGTTGTATTTGAAAGACTCAACCTTTTAAAGAAGACTGTGGAATTGATGTGTCCGTGATAGTTTGAATATTTAGCTGACCTTTTGTTTAAACATGGGTCTAATTTATTTGCTATTTCATTTTGCATACAATTCAGTTGACTTACAAGTTCATTTCTCATACTGTGTATTAAAATAAAAATCCAGTTATTAACTCTTAAAAAAAAAAAAAAGACATCAATCGATGCAGAAACCTTCAATGAATAAAACACTTTAAGACATGGACACGGGCAAGAAGATTCTCAACAGATCTTCAATGGATCAGAAAACAACTGCAAGAAATGACAGGTTAGCTGCATCAAATGAAGTTGCTTCTTCACAAATATGGTATGAGTAAAAGTCAACAGAATGGAAAAGCAGAAGACAATCCATTTCCAGCCATACATTCAAGGATTCATATCCAGAATATACAATGACTTAAAAAGTTAAAAAACAAAATTGAAAGTACCCAAATCCATAAGTGAAACAATGATTTGAAAATCTCAAAAAAATAGCACAATTATACAGAAAATTCATGAAAAAATAATAAAAATCATCATCTGGGAATGCAAATCAAAACTGCCTATTAAATTTCATCTCACACTACTCATGCTGCCATCAAAGAAACAAAGAATAAATGCTAAGGATATAGGGAGCAGAAAAGAACTCTTTTCATTGCTGGTAAGACTGTACATTGGCATAATACCTATGGAAACCAGTTTGGAGTTTCCTCAAAATGCTAAACATAAAACTGCCACATGATCCAGATACATTACTCTTCTGTATGAACATAAAGACACCAAAGTTGATAGAAAATGGTTGCCACCGTGGATATCAAGCCACCATTATTTTAGTCAGTTTGAAGATCAGCCCAAGTGCACATCAACAGATTTCATGAATAGGTAGACTGTGCAGTATATAAATGAGTGAAATCACTCTGCATTAAAGACTGAAATAATTATTTTGCATGCAAACGTGGGGAATTGAGTTACCATGTAAGTGGAGTAAACACGATTCCGAATGGCAAGAATTGACTATGAACATTAGAATAAAAAATGACATGAGCATAACAGGGGAGCAAAGCAGACCTGAGGGAGGCAGCAGAGAGAGTACAGAGGGCACTATGCTGGCAGTAGTGTCGACAGAGTGTGCCTTGCACAGGGAGAAAGATTTCACAGTCTAATATATTTTTTGAAAAATTAATACATGTAATAAAAATTGATCTTTTCTACAATTCAGAAACAATACATGTGAGGTTTTTAAATAGTTCACAAATAGTAGCAGAAAAAAAATGATTATCTAAGAATGATTTAGTCAACTCTAGGCCAGATATTTGTCACCTCAACTCTTTTAGAAGAAGTGATATTTATGTAATGTGTTCAGAGAGTGTTGAGGGCTCTACAAACTTAAATTATTATCTTTCTTTGCTTAAAATAATATCAGATCATTCTATTATGGTTTATTTAATATGTAAATTCTACAGCATTCATGAAGTGTGGCTAAAAATATGTAAAGGAATAAACATTTCAAAGAAGAATCAGATGAACAGTTATCCAGATAGACCCAACAGAAATGTTCATATCTACTTCCCAAAAGTGCCATATATGGCTTTTATCACAAACTTTAATTTACTCAAACTTCAACAAGCTGCCATTTTCTAGAAAGAAAACCCACACATAGATTGTGTCAAATTCACTCATGGAGAGATTACAGGCCAATGAGAAAAAGAAAGAATAGATTGTTACAGTGAGGGATTCTACAATCATAAGCTGAGTGGAGAAGCCAATTATAATTTTTATTTACAAAAAGATAAAGACCTGAAAGGTGGCACCACCACTTGAAAAGAAAAGCTGATAGAGAGATATCATCTCTCCTTGAAGAATGAGGGGATGTCATTTAAAAAATGGAATTTTAGCCAGCTGGTGGTGGCGCACGCCTTTAATCCCAGCACTTGAGAGGCAGAGGCAGGCGGATCTCTGTGAGTTCGAGACCAGCCTGGACTACAGAGTTAGTTCCAGGACAGGCTCCAAAGCCACAGAGAAACCCTGTCTCAAAAAAACAAAAAAAAATGGAATTTTATTTCTCACTTGATTAACAACAAGAACGTGTTTATTTTACGATAATACTCTCTCCATCTTATCATTGTTTATTCAACTTCTGACTGTATGTGCACCTTACAATGATTTGATTTAAATAAAATTATAGGTTTGCAGCATTGGGCACCATTTCAACACATCTTAAAGCCATTACTGCATACAAAGAAATGCAATATATGAAGAAAATAAAGACAGGATTGCAAAATGAGATAGAAAGACAGAAGGACAGAAAGGAAGGCAGAAAGAAAAAGGCAAAAAGGCAGGGAAAGAACACTGACCTAGGAGCACTGAATCTGCCATCTGTCAGCAGTTCCATGCTTGTTCTGGCTGCTTTGGCTGAATCATTGTATAACAGAAATCTCCACATGATCCTCCTAGTTAGAGCCTCGGGACAGGAGAAATCAGGACCTACACGGACACAGACACACACACGCACACAACACACTTTGATATCTTCTCACTCTAATGTATTTCCACTTCCACATTGGTTCTCTAGTTTGCCCTAATATGTAATATACTGTGCCAGATATCTTTATGCCAGGTGCCTTTGAGACACCCAGATGGAGGAGCTGGTAAAGAAACAGACATCTCAGCTAATCTAAAGTGAGGATTTTGTGTGTAAAGGACAGACACTGAAGCAGTCCATCACTGTGACTGTAACAACATCATCATGAAGGTACTTCATCAGCTAAGGACTGTTGCAGATACTCCTTACACTGCGTGAAGACGTGTCACTATGGCTGGTTTATGAAGACCTGAAAGGCCAATAGCTAGTCAGGAAGAGATAGGGCAGTACTTCTGGAAACAGAGATGTCTAAGGGAAGAAGAAAGGCAATATTGTAGGCTTGACACAGAGGAAGCAGGACATGCAGGAGGAGAGAAAGGTCATGGGCCATATAACAGCACTTTGATTAATAGAAATGTGTTAATTTAATGTATAAGATCTAGTTATAAACAAGCCTAAGCTAAGATTAAGCATTCATAATGAAGAAACGGTCTCGTTGTCTGTGGTTTTTGTTTTTTGTTTTTGATTTTTGGTTTTTGTTGTGAACAGGCAGCCCTATCTGGGTTCAATGGCAGCCCAGACCATAAATTATTTCTCTGTACTAGAGTGGAAGTGGGGGAATAAAGACACAACTCACATGGCTTTATCGGGAGGGAGATTCTCCGTGATCACTCATGAAATCCTGAGTGCATGTCCTTAAAATTTTCTCCTCATTTATTCTCCAGACAACCTTTATACCAAAACATAAGCTAAGGAGGAAATTCATTAGCATTCTGTTTCCTATGCCTGCTCTGTCATGTCTTCCTGGTCAGTATGCTAGTTCAGTCAGGTAGGCTTGAATTAGCATCTCTATTCAAGCATCCTCCAAATTACATAGAAGGAGCAAAACAACATCCTGACTATTTGTCAGGTTAGTGACAGACTGTCTGAAAGGTATGTGACCACTTCGTGTATGAACTATGGCTTGAGAGCCTGGTTGCCATATTATGTAGAAATATGGGCCACAAAGCCCAAGGAAAATCCACCTACAAAGGAGAGACAAATGTAGACAGACATACTCACTGTCCATCCCAAGACAGCAAGAGCTGTCACATGACCAGGTGAGAATAGTTGTGCCATACCCTTCCCTTTATAGAAAGTGTTCCTGAGTTATTCTGGAGGAAGAATCAGATTAAACTTTCCAATGATGCATAGCATTGAGAAGCACTTTCTTATGAAACATGTACTGAATATGGGAATGGGGTAAACAACATCAAGGAAAAGTCCACTGATTGGTCCAAACCTTGAAGGCCTGGCATATAAAAGGTCAAGGATGCAAGAACTCTCCATATTATAGAAAACTCCCCTGTTGACAGGAACTATCCAATCACTCCTGACACCATGGCCAACTCCTGCTGCTCTCCTTGCTGCCAGCCTTCCTGCTGCAGCACTGTCTGCTGTAAGCCAACCTGTGTGACCAGCTGCTGCTGTCCACCCTGCTGCCAGCCCAGCTGCTGTGAAACCACCTGCTGCAAGACCACCTGTTGTAAGCC
>JABTXL010005922.1:1122557-1150688 GCA_025134845.1 Neodon shergylaensis | reverse complement strand
GCTGCTGCAAGAGCACCTGCTGTAAGCCAACCTGTGTAACCAGCTGCTGCACACCCAGATGCTGTAAAACCACCTATTGCAAGACCACCTGCTGCAAGCCAACCTATGTAACCAGCTGCTGCTGCACACCCAGCTGCTGTAAAACCACCTGCTGTAAGCCAACCTGTGTATCCAGCTGTTGCTGTACACCCAGCTGCTGTAAAACCACCTGCTGCAAGACCACCAACTGTAAGCTGTTGACCGAGGTTTTCTACCCTGCCCAGTTCCCATAATCATTAAGTCCCAAAGAAATCCCACAGAGGTCTACATTAGCTACAAACTAATTGGCCCATTAGCTCAGGCTTCTTAATAACTCTTTCACTTATATTAGCCTATTATTTTAGTATATGTTAGCCATGTGGCTCTGTACCTTTTTTTCAACAAAGCAGTCACATCTTGCTTCTGTGGCTGTGGTGGGACTGCAGAGTAATGGGATTGCTTCTTCCCAGAATTCTCCTGTTCCCATTGACCCACCTCTACTTCCTGTCTGGTTGTCCTGCCTATACTTCCTGCCTGGCTACTGGCCAATCAGCATTTATTTAAAATGTAATTGACAGAATATAAATCATTGTCCCACACCACTTCCCCCCTTTAAAAAAAAGAATTCTGTATCTAATATTCTTTGTTTAGCTTTTCTCTTGACCATTAGCAATAACAACTTGTAACCAACATTCTAAACAAAGGAAAATATCCATAGTCCATTTTGGGAATGCTGACACAGTTTTCCAGGCTACTTCCTGCTGGTTGGGGGTGCTGATAATCATATGGGGACCTAAAGAAAATTTAGAATTATGATCAAGTCCTGACTGAAGTATCCTGTGAGGTTTGATATCTCAGGCAGTAGTCTTGAATCAGTTCTGGATATAGAACTCTGACATCTGGGCTATCAGTTCCTATTGGAGATTTCTCAAGGGGTCTTCCTTGATCAAACCTGATTTTTCTTAACTGAAAATAAATCCACAGCTTCTCATTTTCTGTGTAAATAAAAGCAAATCCTCTTCTCCAAAGTAACATTTTTTTAACTTCAATTTTGAAGTCAGGGTATTTTCAAAATACCTATCTTGGATTAATTCAGCAGTATTTATAAACAAATATCTTTTAGCAGCTGTTGCTCCTTCCTCAGCATTCAAACAATTCAAAGAGAACATAATAGCATACAGTATCCAGACTCTGTGTGTATTTTCATCTTGATATGGCTTTATTTTAACCTCTAATTCTTTTATTTTTACTTTTAATTATTGGCTTTTTGAGACACATTCTCTGCGTATCTTTGGCTGTCCTGGAACTCACTCTGTAGACCAGGCTGTCCTTGAACTCACAGAGATCCCCCTGTCTCTGCCACCCAAGTGCTGGGATTAAAGGTGTGTCCCACCTCACCTTGAACTCACAGAGGTCTGCCTGCCTCTGCCTACCAATTATTGGGCTTAAAGGAGTGTACTAACACACCCAGCTACTCTCTTTCTTTTTTTTATTTTAAGGACTTTAAGCTTTTTCTTTTCTTTCCCAAGCCTACATATACTTTTAAACACACTGTAAACCATTTAGTGGTTTTCTTCATATTTAAATCTCTCTTTACTGTATATATCTCTTTTGCTGACCACATAAGTCTTTAATTTGCTAAGCTATATGGCTAGATTTAAAGTGTGGCATTGACGGCTGGATCCAGCCCATTCCTTAGCTTTCTGAGATTCCAGCCTCATGAAGGAGGTACTGGCTGTAGCTATGTTTATTGCCACAACTCTATGGCATTTCAAGGTCCCTGGCAGCAAGCAAGCTGCAGCAGTCTGCTAACAAACCACACTCAAATGCTCTGTAGCTGAACCGCCTGCCTGAAAGGGTCAGTGTTTGCCCTGGCATGATGGCCCAGAAAGCCAGCATTTTAAAACATGGCTTTTTTCCCTGCTATGGCATGCAGTCAGCTTTTCATCAGCACCATTTAAGTGTTTCATGGAAGGACCTCTTAAAATAGCTGCAAGATTTTACAGAAAAAGCTGAGTCAGGAAGCCTCTCTTAAATGAGAGCACTTGCCTTTAGCAAGTAGAGCCTACCTGAGAAAGTACTGCTATCAAGAAACTGTGCTTAACTCTATTCTTTTTTATCTAGAATAACTTTCCAAGCTCTCTCAGGTTTTATGTGGATGCAGTCATCCACATATTGGTCACCATTTGCTGACTGAGGTTTTCTGTCCTGCCTGGCTCCCATAATCATTAAGTTCCAAAGAAATCACACAGTGGTCTACATTAGCTATAAACTGATTGACCCATTATCTCAGGCTTCTTATTAATGCTTATAAATGACATTAGCTTATTATTCTAGTATATGTTAGCCACATGGCTCGGTACCTTTTTTAGCAAGGCAGTCACATCTTGCTTCTTCTGTGTCTGGGCCTGAACTGCAGAGGAATGGGCTTCCTTCTTCCCAGAATTCTCCTGTTCCCATTGACCCACCTCTACTTCTTGTCTGGTTGCCCTGCCTATACTTCCTGCCTGGCTACTGGCCAATGAGCATTTATTTAAAATGTAATTGAGAGAATATAGATTATTATCCCACACCAGTAAGCCAACCCATGTGACCAGGTACTGCCCACCCTCCTGCAAGCCCAGCTGCTGTGAAACTACCTGTTGCAAGATCAACTACTGTAAGCCAACCTTTGGGACAGTCTGTTGCAAGCCAAGCAGTTGTAAAACAACACGCAGCAAGACCACATGTTATAAGCCAACCTGTGTGATCAGCTACTGCCAACCCTGCTGCCAACCATGCTGCCAGCCCAGATGCTGTGAGACCACCTGTTGTGAACCAACCTGTGTAACTAACTGCTGGTGCACACCCTGCTGCCAGCCCAGCTGCTGTGAAACTACTTGCTGTAAGATCACCTGCTGTAAGCCAACCTCTGTGACCAGCTGCTGCTATCTACCCTGCTGCCAGCCCAGCTGCTGTGAAACCACCTGCTGCAAGACTACCTGCTGTAAGCCAACCTGTGTGACCAGCTGTTGCTGCACACACAGCTGCCAACCCAGTTGTTGTGAAATTTGCTGTTGCCAGCCCTGTTGCTGTGAGTCCTGCTACTGCCAGCCCTGCTGCGAAACCACCTGCTACTAGCCCTCCTGAAATAAACCAATTCATGAGGCCACCTGGGCCCTCTAGTCCTGCTTCTGTGAGTCCAGCTGCTGCCAGGCCTACTGCTCATCAACTTTCCAGCTGAACAATGCCCAAAAAACTGTCCTTGTGTCACACCGGTCTCTCCATGTGGGCAGAAGCTCCCATGGTCTTCTGAGGCTATGACCACTTCGGAACCCTATCAGTCACCTTGATGGAATGCAAATCCCCTCACTCTCACTCTCCTTTTCTCTCTGTATGGAGCCCAGTCCACGGCTTCTCTTCTCATCTTGGATCTTCATTTTTCCCTCTGAACAACTGAGAAAACACTTTAAATAAAATTATCAAGAAATGTATGAAAATTTGATAACTTATGGACTGTTATTCATATCCATATTGTCTGTCATCATTACACTTTGATAAATCACTTGATAGTAAATAGAGTCACATGCTCCAAAGACATTTTATTGTGCAATATAATGAAGTCTCTCTCTTTGTTTTTCTCTCTCTCTCTCTCTCTCTCTCTCTCTCTCTTTCCCTCTCGCACACACTGTTATTACAATTCCTTTCCAGCAGGGAACATAAACAGCATCTACTCCTCCTAAGGTTCCACCCACAAACCAAAACTGAATTCCACCAAATTTGACACTGGGGAACTAATGAATTTATTGGGCTTCCTTACAAAGCATAGATAAGGGACTGTTTACAGGAACATGAATGTGCCAACCTGAAAATGCTACAATGGAATGTCTTTACTTACTAGGGATAAGAGCTTTCCCACAGCTGCATAGATAAAGACCCATATCTAACCTTCTTTAGACCCTCCCAAAGACCACCCACATTTGGAGCAGAGTTGCATGCAACTGGTGGTACGGAATAGCTGGATAACTCTGATTAAGGCTCCTGACCCTCCCACCTCTCTGTGAGGGATGTAAACAGTAACCAAGTCCTGCTGGACTGATCTTTTACAAAGGGCCACAACTCCAAGATGGCACTTGTTTGGCTCAGAGGACAGTACTGTGCCACACACATGCATGTGCATGTACACACACACACACATACACACACACACATACACACACACACATACACACATACACACTGGACCCAATATCATCCTTCATCTCCTGAACAATTGGAAGTTAACAGACAATGGTTACCAGCTCCCTCTGGCTCCTTCCTGCTGTTTTCTTCCCTGACTCTGACTCAAAACCCTCATTTGAATGGAATCACACAGCACTGGTCTTTCTGTTGTGCTTTTTCATTCCTTTACTGTTGATGAGTATTTGCCTCGCTCTTGAGCAAGAAAGCCAACAAATGATTGCAATTAAAGACGAACGGGTCCAGGGGTAGGTTGATCCCAAATTTCACCTTCCTAGACCTGGATGGAGGGGAGAAGACCCTGGACTTTCCACAGGGCAGGGAACCCTGACTGCTCTTCAGACTGGAGAGAGAGGGAGAGAGGAGTGGGGGGAGGGGGAGAGGGGCGGGAGGAGGGGGAGGGAAATGGGAGGCTGGGAGGAAGCAGGGATTTTTTTTTTATTTAAAAAAAAAAAAGACGAACGGGAACCACGTGACCAACGCGGACCACGCGGCGAGATCCTGACTGGTCTCAGTGGATTACAAAAAGAAAAAAAAAAAGAAAAAGAAAAAAGACAGGGAAAAGGAAAGAACACGAAGAGGAAAGAGGAATGGGCTAAGGGTGCATAAAAGAAAAAGGAGGAGGAATTGAAGGAGAATATGATGGAGACAGTGTTTATATGTGTAAAATTGTGATGAATAAATTTTAAAGATTTTATTATAAATAATAATTAAATTTATTAAGTAACAAAACTTCACAAATTAAAGGTATTATATTTTTTTTAAAAAAAAGAACTTCAAATGGACATCCACGAAACTCACTGGTGGTACAAAAGTGACACTGGTAAATGTATCGATGTCAAACAGTCGAGATGGACCAGATGTAAGTGATCTAAATAGAACAGTGCATTTCTGCTGTTCAGGTTTAAAAATGCAAAGACTAAAGTTAAACTCAAGGAAATGGGTGTAGATTCTCAGTGCATGGACTACACACAGGTGAACAAAGTGCACAAGATAGACCATGTTGCTTCCAAGGTTCAAAGCTAGACCAACTTGACACCCTCTCATAAGAGGAAATACCATGAATGTCCCACCCACCTTGTCTGGCTTGATCTTAGGCAGATTTTACAAAAGGGGAAAGTTGGTTTTCTTTAGGGATGAGAGTGCTGAGACCCTATTCATGCTCTAGTTCATGGCCCCACTCTCTGGCACATGCAAACAACACTAAATGGTTTCAATGGGTATTAAAAATAAAAAAAAAAACTACTAATCATTGATTTTTTTTCCCACTGAGTTTGATAAAATAAAAAAGTAGATGAGTGATAATTATTTGTAGAAAAACAACAACAAAGTTCAAACCCATTACTCACTGTTTAAACTCCTCTTTCTCCATTTATCTTCACAATGATCTCATTCTTAGTTTGCATGGAAACTAATTTACCAGTCACTTCTCTACTCTTCTCCTTGCCTCTAAAAGAGAGCAAATTTCCTCAAGAGCTTCATGGGCTGTTTTCTTGTCAGTCAGCATTGGGTATGGTGTCATGTATGCAAAGTGGAACATGTATCAAGATATGAACAAATACAATGACTGTGATGGATGAGCAGAAGGCAAAAGACTACCATGGCATTGGGCAGATGGAGGCTTCCTGTTGAGATTGTGGGGGTGGGAAAAAAAGAAATTAAGGAAAGAACAGAGGGAAAGAAGGTAGGAGGAAGAAAGGATAGAGAGAGGGAGAGAGAGAGAAGGGAGAAAAAAGGAAGGAAAGGTATTTCTAGTTTGTGTTATCTAATATAACATTAAAAATATGTTTCTCATATAGCCTTTATTATTTTGAGGGGCCTATCTATTCCTAATTCCTCTAAGATTTCTGTCATTAAACCATGTTAAACTTTATCAAATGCCTTTTCTGTCTCTTTTCTGAATTATCATGACATTTCTAGCATTAAGGCTAGTCATATGATGAATTACACTTGCTTATTTGCATTTGAACCAACCTTACATTCCTTGAATGAAATCTACTTGGTCTTGGTTGTTATTGTTATTGTTATTGATGATGTTGCTGTTTTTGAGAAAGGGTCTCACTATGTAGACCAAGCTGAACTAAAACCCCTATGATTCACCTGTCTGTCTCTAAGTACTGGGAATAAAGGCATGTGCCACCATGCCACGCTAAACCTGCTTATTCATGATATATGACGTTTTCATATATTCTAGAGTTCAGTTTGCAGGGGAAGGGGCATTAGGGTCAGTATATTGTGTTTATATTCTTAGAAAATTGGTCTATCATTGTCTTTTACATTGTTCCTTTCTGGGTTTCATATCAGGACATGACTAGTTTCATGTGGATGAATTTGGTACCGTTCCTTCTGTTTTAAGTTCATGAAAGAGTTTGAAAAATATTACTGCTAGGTAGTTCTTGGGATCTGATAACATTCAGCAGTGTCTATGTTCTGGCTTTTCTTAGTGATAAGATCTTTACTTACTGTATCAATCTTATTGTTCATTTTGGACTGTGCTATTTTTATTTTAGTAAATTTATCCATTATGTCTAAATTTTCCAGCTTTAGGGAAAATAGTTTTTATAGTATGTAGTAGTGATATGAATTTCACAGGGGTCTACTGTAACTTTTCCTTTCTTGATGTAGGTGGGTCATCTGTCTATCTGTTGCTTTCATTGGTTAATTAATAAAGAAACTGCTTGGCCTTTAATAGGACAAAAAATTAGGCGGAGTAAACAGAACAAAATGCTGGGAGGAAGAAGGCAATGGGCCAGACGCCATGCCTCTCCTCTCCGAGATGGAAGCAGGCTAAACTCCTCCCTGGTGTGCTACACAGATTATTAAAATGGGTTAGTCAAGATGTGAGAGTTAGCCAACAGTAGGATGGAACAATAGGCCAAGCAGTGTTTAAAAGAATACAATTTCCAGGACAGGCTCCAAAACCACAGAGAAACCCTGTCTCGAAAAACCAAAAAAAAAAAAAAAAAAAAAAAAAGAATACAATTTGTGAGTTGTTATTTCCGGGTATAAAGTTAGCTGTGCGGAGCCAGGCAGCGGGAAGCGGCCCGCCACTCCACACTACACTTTCTTTTATCTGACATTCCCATTCTCCATTTTGATTAATTGGGCCATATGTTTATCAATCTTGTTGATCTTTTCAAGGAACCAGCTCTTTGTTGGTTGATTGTTCTTTTAGCCTCTAGCTCATTAATTTCTGCACTACTTTTTGTTATTTCTTGACAAATACTAAACTTTAGATAGCTACTTTTTGTTTTCCTAGAGTGTAAAAGTGCATCATTAGGTTGTCTGTTTAAGACCTCTTAAGTTTTGTGTGTGGGAACACTTATAGCTGTAACTTTTGTGGATGCTTTAAATATTCCCCAGAAGAGGTGATATCCTGTACATTGATTCTCACTTGAGTCTAAGAAATTTTGATTTCTTCCCTATTTCTTCAATGACCCACCTCTTCACTCAAAAGCAAGCCTTTCAGTCTCTAATTATTCATGAAGTTTCTGTGTACACTCTTGCTATTGGTTTCTACTTTTAGTCCACTGCACAATGGAAGGATACAAGAAATTGTCTCCTTTGTGTATATATTAAGAGTTTCTTTATGGATTATGATGTGAAAAATGTTTGGAAAGATTCCATGTACTGATGAAAATAATACACATTCTTTATATGTGGAGTGGGATATTCTGTATATATCTATTAAGTCCAATTGACATATGACAAAATTTAACCCTAAAGCTTCTTTGCTGAGGTTTACTCTGATATTCTATGATATTGTGGTAAAATATAAGAGTGAGGCCCTAAACTCTCCAACTTGTCGTTGTATTGAGAACATTTTCTCTTAAACCTTGAATGAGATGAGGGTCTCCACAACCTCCACTCTTGTAGTGTATTTTGCTTAGTCTCAGGTAGTGCAGCAAGACAAGAGATAGATATCAAAGGGTCAGCACTATGAGAGAAAAAAGCAAATTTATGTCTGTTCAGAGGCTACATGATTTGATTATTAAAAGGTTTTACAGACTCTACAGGAAACTCTTATGTTTGGCAAGCACTCTTATATGTAAGATACAAACCAACATACAAAAAACAGTAGTTTACATAGAATTAATGAACCCACTGGAAAGAATGTTAGGAAAACCATTCTGTTCAGGATAGGTCCCCACAAATAAAGTTCTTATCAATGATCTTCACAAAGGATGTGAAGGACCAATGTAATGATGGTGTAGGAGGCCCTTCTGTCAATGGTTAAGGAATAAAGAAAGTACCTTGACCTGTTGATAGGGCAGAACTTAGGTAGGAGAAGAAGACAGAACTGAATGCTGGGAGAAGGAAAGAGTCAGAGAGATTCCATGGAAAAGCTACCAGATATAGACACGGGGAACATTTGCCGGTAGGCCATGACCTCATGGTGATACACAGATTAATGAAGATGGGTTAGATTAATATGTAAGAGTTATCCGATAAGAGGTTAAAGCTAATGGGTCAAGCAGTGTTTTAATTAATATAGTTTCTGTGTGATTATTTCAAAGCTTGACAGCCAGAAACGAAAAAGTGGCCCTCTTCCTACATAATAAAGCTTTGAAGAATGATGCAGAAACCTTTCATGAAGAAGACACTTCAGGGCATGGACATGGGCAATAAGATTCTCAACAGCTCTTCAGTAGATCAGACAATAATAGCAACAAATGCCAAATATAACTGCATCAAATTAAATAGATTCTTCACAAATAATGACACAGTATACCAAGTAAAATACAGGCAACAAAATGGAAAGATATAAGAAAAACCCATTCTCAACTATTCATCCAGGGATTCACATCCAGAATATAAGATGATTTAAAAAATTAAAAACAAAAATGAAAGTAACCTAATCCATAAATGGGAAAATAGTCTGAAAATGTAAAAAGAATAGTACAAATTTCTAGTAAATTCATGAAAAACATAAATAGTCATCAGGGAAATGCAAATCAAAACTACTTTTAAATTCCATCTCACCCAGTCAGAAAGGCTGCTATCAAGGAAACAAATAATAAATGCTTAGGATATAGCAAGGAAAAAAAAAAACCTCTTTTCATATTTGAGGAAAATGTAAATTGACATAATACTTAAGGAAACCAGTTTGAAGTTTCCTCAAAAAGCTAAAAGTAAAACTGCAATTCCTCTGTGTGCACATAAAGACACCCATGGAGAAAAGTCTGCCACCATGGCCATCAAGTGACTATTACTTTAATGAGTTTCTAAGATCAGTCCAAGTGCACATCAACAGATTTCATGAATAGGTAAACTGTGCAGTATATAAATGAGTGAAATCACTCTGCATTAAAGACTGAAATAATTATTTTGCACACAAACTGTGGGAATTGAGTTACCATGATAAGTTAAATAAGCAAGATTCAGAATGGCTAGTACTGATTGTGAAAATTAAAGGAGAAAAAGACATGAGCAAAACGGGGAGAAAGAAGAGAGTATACAGAGGGCACTATGCTGACAGTAGTGTGATTGGAGTTTGCCTTGCACAGAGAGAAAGTCGTCACAGTATTATACATTCTTTTGTAAAAATTAATATATACTAATAAAAATTTATCTTTTCTGAATTTTGAAGAAGTACATGTTAGGTTTTGAATTAGTTTACAAATAGTAGCAGAAAAATTAATTATCTAAGAATAATCTAGCCAACAACAGGCCAGACATTTGTCACCTTGACCAATTTAAAAGAAGTTACTTTTCTATGACGTGATTAGAGGGTATGGAGGGCTCTGTAACCTGAAATTTTTCTCTTTTGCTTAAAATAATGTCAGACCATTGTATTATGGCTTCTTTTATGTAAATTCTATTGCTATGCAGGAAGTGTGACTAAATATACAAATGAATGAACATTTCAAAAAAGAATTGATTAATCAATTATCTACATATTTAAACACCTATTATGGTGAGCTGACTGCTTGGCTAGCTTAGACCTGAAATAATCAGACAGAAACTGTATTAATTAAACCACTGCCTGGACCATTAGCTTTAACTTCTTATTTGCTAACTTTTACATCTTGGTTAAACCCATCTCCATTAATATATGTATCACTATGTGGCAGTGGCTTACCAGTATAGTTTTAACAGGTCTGACTGTGGCAGCTCCGTGGCATCTCTCTGACTCTGCCTCCTATCTCCCAGCAGGCCATTAAGTTTTCCCCACCTACCTAAGTTCTTCCCTATCAACAGACCAAGCCAGTTCCTTTATTGATTAACCAATAAAAGCAAGACATAGACAGAAGGACCTCACATACCAAACACACTAAAAAATGTTCTTATCTACTATCCACAGTGACATATAAGATTTTTAACACATCTTTAACTTTAATTTACTCAAATGTCAACAAGCTACCATTTTCTAGAAAAAAAACCCACATATAGATTGTGTCCAATTCATTCAGGGGAGATTACAGGCCAATGAGAAAAGGAAAGAATAGATTATTACAGTGAGGCATTCCTCAAACATAAGCTGAGTTGAGATGCCAATTATAATTTTTATTTGCAAAGGGACAAAGAACCCAAAGGTGGCACCATCGAATGAAAAGAAAAGTTGATAGGCAGATGCCATCTCCCCTTGAAGAAGAATGAGAGGGTGCCATTAAAAAAAGTATGGAATTTTATTTCTCAGTTGTTAACAACAACATGAAGATGTTCACTTTGTGATGCTCTCTCCATGATAACATCATTTATTCTCTATATAAATATATATATCTGCCTTAAGAGGATTTGATTTAAATAAATTTATACATTTGCATCATTAGGCACCATTTGAACTTACCTTAAATCCATCATTAACCACAAAGAAAACCAATAGAGAAAGAGAAAAAAGAATGATAAGAAAATGAGAAAGAAAGACAGGAAAACCAATAAGGCAGAAGGAAAAAGACAAAAATGACCTAAGTCTTACCTAAGAGCACTGACTGAATCTGCTGTGTCAACAATTCCCAGCTTGCTCAGGTTTGTTTCATTTGAATGGTTAGGCGGTATAACTCTCAACGTGATCTTCCTGGTGAGCCCTCAGGAAAGGGCAAATCAGGACATTTAGACATGAACACACACTTTGATATCTTCTCACTCTAATGTATTGCCACTTCCACATCATCTGTCCTCTAGTCTACTCTGATACGGAATATACTGTGCCAGATATCTTTATGTCAGGTGCCTTTGAGACACCCAGATGGAGAAGCTGGTAAAGAAAAAGACATCTCAGCTAATCTGAAGTGAGGATTTTGTGTGTAAAAGGACAGACACTGAACCAGTCCATCACTGTGACTGTAACATCATCACGAAGGTACTTCATCAGCTAAGGACTGTTGCAGATACTCCTTACACTGCGTGAAGACATGTCACTATGGTTGGTTTATAAATATCTGAAAGGCCAATAGTTAGGCAGGAACAGGCAGGACAGTACTTCTGGGAACAGAGATGTCTAGGGAAGAAGAAAAGGAATGTCACCAGCTTGACGCAGAAGAAGCAGGACATGCAGGAAAAGAGAAAAAAAATGAGTCATGTGACAGCACTTAGATTAATAGAAATGGGTGAATTTAACTTATAAGAGACAGTTATAAACAAGCCTAATCTAAGGTATAGATTACATAATTAATAATAAGTCTCCTTGTTGTTTTGTTTTTGTGAGCAGGAAGCCCAAAGAAAAGTCTACCTACAAAAGACAGGAAAGAAATGTAAACAGACACTCTCACTATCCCAAGACATCAGGGGCTACCACATGACCAGGTGATGACGAAGGACACAGTGAGACTGGTTGTACCATACCCTTCCCTTTATTGAAAGTGTTCCTATGAGTTATTCTGGAAGAAAAATCAAATTAATCTTTCCAATGATGCATAGCATTGAGAAGCACTTCCTTATGAAACATATACTGAATATGGAAATGGGGTAAACAACATCAAAGAAAATCCTGCTGATTGGTTCAGACCTTGAAGACCTGACATATAAAAGGTCCAGGATGCAAGAACTCTCCATATTACAAAAAACTCACCTCTTAACAGAAACCCTCCAACTACATCTGAAACCATGTCCAAATCCTGCTGTTCCTCTTGCTGCCAGCCTTCCTGCTGCAGGACCACCTGCTGTAAACCAACATGTGTGACATGCTGCTGTTGCACACCCAGCTGCTGTAAAACCACCTGCTGCAAGACAACCTGCTGTAAGCCAACCTGTGTAACCAGTTGTTGCTGCACACCCACCTGCTGCAAAACCACCTGCTGCAAGACAACCTGCTGTAAGCCAACCTGTGTAACCAGTTGCTGCTGCACACCCAACTGCTGCAAAACCACCTGTTGCAAGACCATCTGCTGTAAGCCAGCATGTGTGACCAGCTGCTGCCAGCCCAGCTGCTGTGAAACCACCTGCTGCAAGACCACCTGCTGTAAGCCAACCTGTGGTACATACTGTTGCAAGCCAAGCTGTTGTAAAACAGCATGCTGCAAGACCACCTGTTGTAAGCCAACCTGTGTGGTCAGCTGCTGCTGTCCACCCTGCTGCCAGCCCAGCTGCTGTGAAACCACCTGCTGCAAGACCATCTGCTGTAAGCCAACCTGTGTGAACACCTGTTGCTGCCAACCCAGCTGTTGTGAAATCTGCTGCTGCCAGCCCTGCTGCTGTGAGTCCTGCTGCTGCCCAATCTGCTGTGAAATCACCTCCTGCTAGATCTCCTGATATAAACCAATGCATGAGACCACCTGAGCACTCTAGTCCTGCTGCTGTGAGTCCAGCTGCTGCCAGGCCTACTGCTCATTAACTTTCCAACTGAACAATGCCCAAACAACTGTCCTTGTGTCACACTGGTCTCTCCATGTGGGCAGAAGCTCCCATCATCCTCTGAGGCTGTGACCACTTCAGAAACCTATCAGCCACCTTGATGGAATGCAAATCCCCTTACTCTCACTCTCCTTTTCTCTCTGTATGGAGTCCAGTCTGCAGAGAAAGACACTTTAAATAAAATTATCAAAAATGTATGGAAATAATAAATTATGGACTGTTATTCTTTTCATATTGTCTGTCATCACTGCACTTTGATAAATCATTTGATAGTAGATTCATATGCTCCAAGACATATGTGCAATATAATGAAGTTCCTCTCCCTCTTTCTCTTTCTCTTTCTATTGAGCACCCACTGTTATTAAAATCACTTTCCAGCAGGAGACATAAACAGTATCTATTTCTTCTAAAGTCCCACTCACAAACCGAAGCAAAATTCCACCAAAGTTGACTCTGAGGAGCCAATGAGTTTATTGGGCTCTCTTACAAAGCATAGATGAGGAGCTTGTTACAGGTGCATGGATTGGCCTCCCTGAAAAGGCTACAATGGAATGTCTTTACCTAGTAGGGATGAGAGCTTTTCCATAGCTTCATAGCTAAAGATCCACCTCTACTCTTCTCTGGACCCTCCCCCAAGGCCACCCACAGAGCAGAGTTGCTTACAAATGGTGGTAGGGAATTGATGGATACTCAGGTATGTACTCCTAACCCTCCCACTTTTTATGAGGGATATAAACAGTAACCAGCCCAGCTGGGATGATTTCTTACAAAGGGCCACAGCTGAATGCTCCAAGATGGTGGTTGTTTGGCTCAGAGGACAGTACTGTACCATAATGTGCTCATATGCATGCTGGTGCATGTGTGCGTGCGCACACGTGAGCGTGCGCGCGCGCGCACACACACACACACACACACACTGAACACAAAGTTCTTATAAATGAACTTCACCAAGTATGTGAAAGACCAGAGTGATATATATTTAAGATACTGAAAAACAACATTAAAGACTATATCAAATGATGTAGAAACCTTCTGTGTTTCTTGTTGGCAAGTAAATATTTTGAGAATGATCATATTGTTTAAAATTATTTATAGCCTCCTATTTCTGTAAAATTCCAGTAATATTCTTCCCCAAACCCCCCAAAAGTACAAAACCTTATGTGAAATACAAAAGACCACACATATGCAATGCAATCCTATGTAGAAAAAACACTACTACAGGTATCAAAATACATGGCCTCAAAGTATACTACAGAGCAAAAGTGATATAAATCATTTGTATAGGACCAGATATTGACAGATAGACCAATGTAGTAGGATACAGGATTGAGAAACCAATGCACAGATATACAACCTCCTAACACCATCTTCCCAAGTGCATTTGACACACCTGGGACACAGGGGTAAAGCTGGTACCAACACAGATGCCTATTTTTGTAGATGAACAGACATGGAGCAAGGCATTTGGCTAATTAATGTGAGCATAGCACCATCTCATTGCTCTCAGCAGGGGCTTCCTAACCAAAGTCCAAACAAAGGAAGAAAGCTACAGAAACAAAACTCTCCTAACCCTCTACTCCCAGAGGAGCGAGCACATTACAGCATGAAAGCCAGAGCTGTGGTGAAGGCAATGGTGTTGCTCCTTCCTCTCATCTGAAGAAGTTCCTGTGAGTTATTCCCAGATAGAGAACAAATTAAGTACTTAAAAAAAAAAAAGAATCCTATTAAGGAACAGCTTCTTCCTTGATAAACAAACTTTGAAAATGGAAAATAATATAAAGAACAAGGAAAACTGTGATTGGTCCAAACCTAGGTGAGCTGATGCATAAAAAAGACCCAACTAAAAGGAAGGCCTGGTATTCTAGAAAACTCTCCTATAAACAGAACACCACGCTCCACGCCTGAATCCAGATGACCAACTTCTGCAGCTCGACCTGCTGTCAGCCTAGCTGCTGCAGGACCACCTGCTGCTGAACCACCTGCTGGAGACCAAATTGTGTTGCCAACTGCTGCCAGTTTAGCTGCTGTGGCCGAATCAATAGTCTGTAGCTTCTATCAGTCCCGTTGCCAACCAGCTTGCTGTGAAACTGCATGTTACAAGGCCAGCTGCTGCCAGTTGTGCTGCCTCCCCAGCTGCTGCATCCCACCCTGCTGCCTACTCTGCTGTCAATCAACTTGCTATGAAACCCCTGGCTGTAAGACCACCTGTTTTAAACTAGCTTATGTGATCAGCTGCTGCAGTGAGTCCTGCTGCCAGCTACTGTGTGCCCAGCTGCGGCCAGCCCTGCTGCCGCTGACCAATTCCCCAAGAGACAAATATCTGCACGACTTATGTAAAATCACTTCTTAATTGTGCTAACCCTAAAATTCTGTTAATTATCCAATTCTTGTTTAAACATTCATTTCCATAAGTGAGTGCAGAGGTCTCACTGTCACTCTCGTCCTGGCATTTCAGATCTCATGCCGTCTCCTGTGGAAGTCTCACTTCAGCTTAAATTCTATGCCACCATCGTCATCGCGTCCTCTAAGTAACTTAGGAGAGCGTGCTCCTTAAAACTGACATACCTTCACACATCCTTATAATCATGCTTCATTCTACAGCACACTCCACATCCTTGTGCTGCTACTTTCTTCTTCCTGGTCACTTGGAGCTGTCTTCTAAAATATATGTAGCCTTCACAAATTCTCAAATTAAGCACCATGTTTCATTTCATGGTTACCTGTCTTTATTATTCTGTGCTAAAGTCATTTGCTATGAGATCTACATGCACAATCGGATTTTAAAGGTGCAATATGTTGTCACTGTATCATACACGGAGGTCATAATGCTGCAAAGCAGGTCTCTTAGAGCTACTCATCCCGCATCACTGAAATGGAAGACTCGCTGTGTATCAACTCACTGCTACAAACCCCTTCTGTGAAGCCAATATCACTCTAATACCCAAAGCTGGTAAAGACACAACAGAAAAAGAAAACTACAGGCCAATATCCCTGATGAACATAGACCCCAAAATACTCAATAAAATACTTTCAAGCAGGGTACAGACATACATCATAAGAGATTATCCACCATGACCAAGTAGGCTTTATCTGTGAGACTCAGGAAGGATTCAACATACACACAAGTCACAAAACACAATAAACCACATAAATGGACTTAGAAATGCAAACCACAGAATTATCTCAAGAGACATCGAAAAAGCCTTTGGTAAAATCCAGCATGTCTTCATGATAAAAAGCCTTAGAGAAAGCAGGAGTATATAGAATACACCTCAACACAGCACAACCATTATGGAAACTAATATAAAGTTTTTCTAAAACTTAAAGTAAGAATTTCCATGTGACCCACCTATACCCTCCTAAGCATATGCCCAAACGACTCTGTACTCTACCACAAACATATCTTTGTTTTTCATTTTCAGATTGCTTGAGAAGCACCCATGAATTGTCCATTAGATACTATACCCTTTCCATCCCCACCACTGTGTGAGGATTCTCCTTTCTCCACATACTTGCCAACATCTTTGTCTTTGGTTTCTTTTGATAATAGATGGCTATAGTATTCCAACGTTGCAATTACTGAATAATATTCCAATGACATACTGCCAGTCTGTCTAGCAAACTAAACAACGGAGGAAAGATGTCTTTCCCCTGTCTTGTGCTCAGCTCTCCAGACACTGCCATTTCACAAGTTAGCAGTGCTTCTAAAAATGTCAAGTTCCTCCTGTCCAAACGAATATAAATTCTCTTGATTTTTTTGTCCCAGGACACCTCAGTGTACAGTCCTTATGCTGATTCTTCTACTTTTTACCAAGCCAGCACCGCTCAAACCCTGAGAAAACATCCTTTTTGTTAACTAGATTTCTGTTTCAGACACCTTACCTTCTTATGCAGCCATGACAACATCCAGGATCTTGGCTGTTCTGGGACAAACAAGATGTAGAAATGCACCAGGTAAAACATGTTTCACGCCAAGAGGACTCTGGGCTGACCTACTGTTCACCCCCAGACTCATTACCATCTCATTGTCATACACTACCCTAGTAAAATCCCTGCCCAACCATATAATCTTGTTCCATCCTGTTTCCAACTCAGATGCAAATCAACTCTTGAAGATTAAAGGACAGGACTCTTCCATCTCCAAGATGGACTCCACCCCCTTCACAAAAACTCGGTGAATAATGCTCCTACTCATAGTCAGCATCATCCCCTTTGGTCCTTTAGCTTTAAATCCATTGTTCAGGTGAGAGCCTGATCTGCCAATCATTTCTCCTCAATCCTTGGCTCAACAGACTCTAGATTCTATTCTTGGTTCCATGATACCTACAAGGGAAAGGATACAGTTTGGGTTCAAAAGTTGACAACATTTTCATTTGGTACTTTGTTTTTACAACATTTTAGAGCAAGTCAGGACATTGCTTGGCATGCAAGTCTAATTATATTTTTGAGTAACTCAGAGGTTCCTCCACAAGTTTTAGAAACTAAATATACATCTCAGAATAATAAATTTTGAATAAATATAAGTAACAAAATAATAATTTTTTCTTCCAAAAATGCCAGGGGCTCTCATGTCTTCTGTATTTTTCTATCAGTTAACATCTGACATACCTAGTATATTATTTATTTAATAACCACACTCTCTCCTCGGAAAGTTTAGCCAGCACATGTACTGAAAATTAACTCCTCTTTTGATAACTATGTGGCACCTAAAGACACTTCTTCACTTTTATTCTCTGGAATAGTTCAATATTACATAAATGACTATTATTAATTTTATAAAATTGCTTGATAATTTTTCTTCTTTATAGAAGATAAATCAGTAACTTGGCCACATGTGGCTTTCTGAAGTTTCCCCACAGATTGCGTACAGAGAAAAACCCATAGTGTTGTTTCCCAGTGCATCCACTGAGAAATTGCTACTCCGCACACCAGCTCCGAATCACTGCAGTGTTTTCTACAGGCATGAGAAATCCTAAGTAATAAAAATGAGGAGGGGCTGGAGAGCTGGTCCAGTGGTTAAAAGCACTGGCTGTTCTTCTTGAGGACCAGCCTCCACATGGCAGCTCACAACTGTCTATAACTCCAGTTTCAGAAGATCCAACACCTTCTTCCGGCCTCTCGGGCACCAGGTACACAAGTAGTGCACAGACATGCATGCACACAAAATACCCATACACATAAAATAGCAATTTTCTTAAAGAAAATAAGTATAAGGAGATAAAGCAAAGCCAAATTGTGTTCCTGGGAGGTGGAGAATCTAGATAAATTCAGAACTGACTCAGTTAGATGAGGTAGAGGAAATACAGTAAAATAGGAAGAATGGAAATTTATATTTAGGAATAGATATGTATAGTTAGTATGTCCCCAAATAAGGTATCCATGAGTCAAATATGGTGTAACATACACAAATCATGACCAAGCTGTATTGGTTTCAGTAAGGCAGTATCAGTCTAACATTTAAATATGCCTCAGTGTTTAACTATGTGTACTAAAAAAAAGACACGATAATCAAATATATTGAATGTTAAACTAAGAGCATGCTATAAAACATCAGTGAGTTTGGAATTGAGTTGTGTTTTCCTTTGTGGGGAAGGTGGGAGAAAAGAATCTACTTTCCAAGTACCATTTGTTAAAGATGCTATCTCTCCAATGTGCACTCTTGACATCTTTGTCAAAAACCATATGTGAGCCGGGCGGTGGTGGCGCACGCCTTTAATCCCAGCACTTGGGAGGCAGAGGCAGGTGGATCTCTGTGAGTTCGAGACCAGCCTGGTCTACAAGAGCTAGTTCCAGGACAGGCTCCAAAACCACAGAGAAACCCTGACTAAAAAAAAAAAAAAAAAAAAAAAAAAAAAAGAAAGAAAGAAAGAAAAAAAACCATATGTGAAAAAAGAAGGCATGAATTTGAAGAAGAGTGTGGAGGGGTATTTTGGAAGTTTGAAGGAACAAAAGGGAAGGGAGAAATGTGATTGAAATACAATCAGAAAAATCACCAAAAATATACTCATGAGCTCAAAGAACTATTTAAAAAAATCATGAGTCAGAAATTTTAGGATCATGGGTTTCTATCTGGGTCCTCAGTTCTACCCCACTAATAAATGTGTCTCTTTTATGCATAACACCTTATTACTATAATGTGTGGTACAGCTTGAAACCAGAAGTGGTGATAGTTCCTGAATGGTGTTTTCATTGTCTGAGATTGTTTGGGCTACTCAGGGTCTTTATGCTTCGGTATAAATTTTAAGTTTTTTTTTTCAATTTGTGTGAAGAATTGCAATGAATTTTTTTTGTGGGCATTTGCACTGCATCTATAGACTGCTTTGGGTGCTGTGGTCACTTCCACAACATTAACCCTACCGATCCATGATCGTGCAAGCCCTTTCAATCTCTTAGCATATTTAAATTCTGTCTTTGGTGTTTTATAGTTTCCACTGTAGGTTTCTTCTTTACTAGCTTTGGAGGATTGGGAAAGATCGTTGTGAAATAATTAATGCCTTTTGGACATGATGCACTCATGAATTCACAGGAACTGTGATTGCCTACCAAAGACCTGCATAAAAATCAAACTAATTCCAGCATATACGAGGAGAGGTAAAATGCCCCGTCCCTACCTGAGGAGCTTTGATAGTTGAAGGTTGTCAGGGTAAGGAATTTAAAGGTTCTTTTGAGACTTTTTAAGTGAAATGTCTCATGCTTTGCTGGATAACCCTGTATCACTGGTTCTCAACCTATGGGTTGTGAGCCCTTTAAGGTTGTGTAATAGATGTCCTACATGTCAAATACTTACATTAGGATTCGTAACAGCAGCAAAATTACAGTTATGAAGTTGTAATGAAATAATTTTATGCATGGAGGTCCCCACAACATGAGGAACTGTACTAAAGGGTTGGGTTGAGAACCACTGCCCTAGACCCATGTGCATATGGACAGAACTAATTGGATTCATCATTGCGCCAAAAAGAAGACATGAGTTGAGAGGGAGATACAGTGATAGAATCTGGAAGAATTTGGAGAGGGAATGGTTGGTGGATCAAAATAAATAATATGTACGTATGAATTCTAAAACATTGAGTTTTCTGATTTGTTTTCCTATTTGTTTGTTTGTTTGTTGTTCAAGATAGGGTTCCTCTATGTAGCCTTGGCTGTCTTAGATCCAGCTCTGTAGACCTCAAACTCACAGAGCTCCACCTGCTTCTGCCTCCCAAGTGCTGGGATTAAAAGTGTGCATGCACCATCACTGCTCAGCTAGGTTGAGTTTTCTTGAGTCAATGTATTTCCCAGGTATAACAAGGAGGAAACTGCTGCAGTTTTAAATCAGCACCGCACATCACACAACACACCTTCCACTCAAAGAGGAACTCTGAAGAAGAGGAAGGGTTAACTCACAAAGCAATCAAACAAAGATATAGGAAGCATGCCCCCCAGGGGATGCTGATGTGACAGAGAAACAGAGTGATCTGTAGCATGGGCATAGTAGGTGGGTGCAAAGTGAACCAATCCATGGTTTGTACGTGCACAGTCCAATGTCATGGCTTGTCCAGAACACAGGTGAAAAGGTAGCCTGCTAGTGTGATTTTCCACACTTCGACCTCAAAAAAGTCATTCACTAGAAATATCCACAGTCTCAGTCGAACTATCAATGGTTTCCACCCCAGTGCGTTAGATAAATCTTCGCTCCAGGTTTCTGCAAAGCATCTCAGGCAGCTGCTATCATCAGGACCTGCCATCATCACATATCATGGGTGTTGTCTATAGCAAAATTGGTGGGCACCAAACAACATGGCTTAGCAGAACCTCCAAAGTGGAAGCCCTCCAAAATTAAAGTCAGCGAGAAGAGAGTTATTGAAAGAAAAAGATGTTCCTTTCCAGAGGATGAGGAGATTGGTAGACCTTGGAGTTCATTTCTGTGTCTCACTCTAGCCATAGCATCATGGCTGTGTTCTCTTCGTGATCTTTCCTTGGAAATTAATTATTATGCTCATTTAAGGTGATTGACAGGCCTAAGGAAAGCTTTTACTGTCTCGATTAAGTCAGGTCCAAGAGCAACACATCTTAATTCCTCCCTTGAACAGAAAGAAAAGATAAAGGGAAGATTAAGAAAAAAAACACAGACAGGCAGGCAGAACACTCGCTCTACTTCTCTACAGGTTAAAACTGTAATTTTCTGGACCGTGGTTTTTTCAGATCAGCAACAGTTAAAGTCCTGTGTGTTCATCATAGTATGATCTCAGAACTGGAAAATGACAATAAACCATCACTGTATCTGTTAATATCTCTTCCTTCTAGTGTATCCTGCTGCTTTAGTCCACCTGCTCTGTCTGACTAGGCTCTTTTGTGGGTGTAGTAACACTGTAGAATGAAGAAGCGTGGTCGATCGGAAGTTGTAATTAACCAGACCAACTTAAAATAATATTCAGCTTTAATAAACAGAAGAAAAAAAACTTACAAACCAGGGTTCCAGCGATCCAGGAACGCAGAGGGCAAAGAGGAAGAGGCAAGCGCACCTGGATGTTTTATCTGTTTTGTGTGACCCCAGGGGGACACACCCTAACCAGAATGTGATTGGCTGAAGTTCCCCATCATCTCCCCCTTTGTCTAAACAAGATCGAACCAAACCCAATACAACTATATACAGTAGGAACAGATACCAAATATAAAATTACAAACAACAAACAATATTAAGCAAGAAACATATAACAAAAGTTTTACTAAGCATTCTATTTCAAGGAGTCTAAATAATGTAGAGGGTAACTACAATTATCTAATCTTCAACTCCATCAAAGATCTGAGAATATTACTTGAACAACCAGGAAGTACAAACGAGAAACTTCCAAAATGTGCAACAAATGACAGACAACTGACTACCTGGGCAATCACTCAAAGTCTCGTTTGCAATGTTGAGGCAACCAACTTTGGCTAAGGCCTAACATAACTGACATACCATTTTCAAAGGCAAGGAACTATCCTACCCTGTCTTGGCAAGATAAGACAATCCTGTTTTTATCCATTTACAGATACTCTGTATCTCTAGTTGAGGTATGGGCTTTTCTTTGCCCAAAGGCCAGTTGCTCCCAGTGGAGTGTCTTTAGTGCTCAACGTTCTCTCGGGAATAGAGCGGTGTTGCCAGGAGTGATCACCTGTCCTCCCTGTAATGGAAAATACAAACACTTTTGAGAATTTCCCCACATATCTTGCAGAGGTATGCTTCCCTTACTCTGTGACCATGGCTTTTCTAATGTACTCATTTTTCTGTCTTGCTGTCTTCTTTTTCTGGCTGCTTCGAATTGTCTTCCCAGCTCTGCAGAAGCCTCTCTTAGTGCCTCCCGGTAAATTCCTGATGTCGTCCAGCCTCTTCTGTGGTATCACATTTTGTTTGGCATTTACTTTCCATGACTTACAGTTACATTTTTTTAAGGATCATTTGTAATGATCAATTGCAAATGATCCTTGCATGGGGAAAGAAGAAAGCCTATTGAAAATCTATACCTTGACATTTATACAAGTAGACACACCCATGCACACACACACACACACACCTTCCAATCTCATAGTTAGCCCACAAAATGGGCAGAGAATAGATGATTACTTTCATGACATAGTTGGGAAGGGTAACTTACCTAGCCACAGACACTTATCTAGCTACATTCAGATGATTGATTTATAATAAAAGGGCACCTTTATTATTTAGTTCTAATGCAAGTAGAAACAGCTCTTGCCCGCTGTTACAAGGAGGACAATTAGGGTTGTCCATCAGCAGTGGCAATTATGTCTGGTACGTGTAAGACATATTTAAGAATGTATTAGAACTGTGTGATGGATTATTTTGGTTTTAACTTGCAAACCTGGGAAGAAAGAACCCCAGTTGAGGAATTTCCTCCACTTGTTAGGACTGTGGTCATGTCTACAGGGCACTGTCTTGATTGTTAACTGAAGTTGGAAAATCCCAATCCACCTGGGGCAATGAAATCCCTGAATAGCTGTATCTATGAAATTACCAATAATTACAAATTACCTAATTGCTCACACATTTTGACTTCCTTTTAAATTGGAACTTCAAAGATGGAGACTGAAAACAACAATTTCTTTCTGGATGTTAAAATAATCGTTTATTTCAACAAGATTTAGGCGTTTACTGTATAAGTACTGTGACAGACACCAGGGTTAGCAACGTGAGCAGGACCATCAGGATGTGCACCATCATCGTCCAGAAGAGTAGAAACAGGAAAGGGAATGTGCAGACCAGGAGTGAGAATCACAAACTTATATCACAATTACATAGCTTTCTAGTTACTCCTCAGTCAATGTGACAAAATACCCCAACAAGAGCAACCTAAAGGAAAAGGGACTTATTCTAGTTTACAGGTTCAAAAGGAAATGGCCCATCATAGCAGAGAAAACACAGCAGTAAGCTGGTAAGGCGTAGGAGCAGAAGGTTGGCTGGTCACATTGAACCTATACTTAGGAAGGAGAAAGTGAACAGGAAGTCAGATCCGGCTATAAAGCCTCAAAGCCCGCCCCCTTCTCCCACCACTTCCCCCAGTGGGGTGCCATCTACTGCTAAGGGTTCCCCAGCCTTCTCAAACAGCACCACCCACTGGCAACTGAGTGTTCAAACATATGAACCCTTTGGGGAAGAGTTCGCATTTAAGTCACCCACATCAAAGACAGTAATATGTGGCAACCAAACAAAGGAAAAAAGAAAGAGAAACTTGTCTACACTGAACACTGGAATCAACATGTGGCTGGGACAGGGTGACACTGAGAGACTGAGAGACGCTTCCAGAGTAAGTGTAAAGTATTTAGACTATGTCATTTCTCACAAACCAGAAAAGGAATGATGAGATTATGTGGGTTTCTGGTTTCGAAGTCCACGACCCAGCCTTTCCCTCCTTCTACAGTGGGAAACATGCAGGTGAACCGAGAAAGAAAGATGTGTACATGAGTTCTCTTTGTATGGGCATTCTATACAGGTTTCCTGGCAAGAGACAAAAAACATTCATGGTGCCCTAAAGCTGGTGCATAGGCAGGCATGATGGCACATGCCTGAATCCTCAGGAGGCAGTGGCAGAAGGACCATGACAAACTCAAGGCCATCCTAGTCTACACAGCAAGTTTTCACCAGAATCAGATCCAAAGGCTAAGACCCTGTCTCAAAAACCCAAAAATAAATAAATGGGCCTCGCCGGGGTTACACACATCAGACCACCTGCAGGCCTGAGTTTTCAGCCAGGAGACAATCAAACACTGAATCTGGCCACTGCTTTTCAGGAAGGCTCGTGAGGATTCTTTCCATGCCTAGGATTCCTCAAGCTCCCTAAACATTCTGTCCTGGTCTATCATTACTAGATTGATGTATTGCTAGCCAGCTCTTCCTCTGAAGTGCACAGCATTCAACCGTGCTTTAAGGAGAACATAAACATCGCCACGGTCTAGAGTGTTCACTTTAAAGAATTCTACCTTCAGAGGACATTTGGGGCAGAATTCACGGTTCTGATCAACTTAGAAAGGATTTGGCCTTTAGCCTTACAAACTCACAGGCACAGTGTTGTTACATGCCAAGGATGAAGCCAGCGCCTGGAGCAGAAGCCCATAAAGCAAGGGCATCTGTTTATTAATTTACAGTAGCCTTAGCTTATAGGAACTGCCTACCCATCCGATGGCCAAGGAATCAGCACAACAAGTCAAAAGAGCAAAGTGTTGGGGGCATTTGGTATGTTTACTGCACAGTGTCTCCCCAGGGAAGCATGGGAACCCAGTCCCGGGACTAAAACCCCTCCTGCATGCCTCCATTGAGCTGGGCACCGGCAGACCTTCATACCAGCACTTCTCCGAAGTCGTGAGTTCCCATGCTTCAGCGACACCTTCACTTAGGTTACACATGTTTATATATCCAGTCAAAATCTCTGTCAGTTCTTCCGGTTTCCATGCCGTCTTTTCTTAACATGACTTCATTGAGTTTTGATCTTTTGTAAGGTAAATTCCCCGTCTGGAATGGCATCTGACTGCGGCTCCCCACTCGTGGTAAGGCTTCGCTAACACAGCTGTGCCACAAATACCCATGGTAGAATTTATCTTTTGATATAGCTTTACTATCTCTTCATGGTATTTCTTAGTGTATTATAATTGGGGTTTAATTCAACTTTCGCTTATCATCTAAGGTCTTTAAAATTGGGAATTCTCAGTGAGGTAGGACTATCATTATAATGATAAAGTGGAATTGTCAACACAGTGTTTTCTAGGCTGTGTATGTATACATGTATGACTGTATGTGTGTATGTGTATGCGTATATGTATGTATGCATATGTTTGTGCCTCCATTCATCAGATTAATACCTAATATCACCTATTTCTTATAACTCATATGTACATCATATTTTTCCTCCTTAAATATAGCATATTAGAGATTATATCATAATTAAATTAGTGTTCTTATCATTTAAATCAAACATAAAAGATCGTCTCTGGATTCTCTTCTCTTTAATACATTTTTTATTTGTTCCTTGAGAAATTCATACATAGATCATTAAGTGGAATAAAATAGGAATTTGGGGGGATTTTTTTTTTTTTAGACAGGGTTTCTCTGTGTAGCTTTGATGCCTTTCCGGGAATTCACTCTGTAGACCAGGCTGTCCTCAAACTCACAGAGATCCTCCTGCCTCTGCATCCTGAGTGCTGGGATTAAAGACATACACCACCACCACCCAGCAAATAGGATTTTTCTATATGTCTGACATTGATGCAAACAGGCAAATCTTGTAGGGAATATTTGTCTTGAACTTAGATCCTCTTTCTGGCACTCTTTAAATTTCTTGAACATCTTGGCATTGGGCCATTACTCTCCGGTACCTGAGCTTGCTGTTCTCTCATCTCTACTGGCCCTAGCGGTCCTTTGTCCTTTGGCTTCTGTCAGGCCTGTGCATAAAATCTGTAATTTTCAGTCACCCCTCCTTCCCTTCTCAACAACTATACTGTCAGTAGCTTATAGAAAGATTTTTTTTTAAATGATTTAAACTGTGTCCATTTCCAGAACAGTGAACCCTAGACAGTGGGCCTTACCCAGCCTCAAAATGGACATAGGGATGTCTTCCCCTCTCCAGAATTCCATTGAGAAACATATATATACCTTTATAGCAGAAAATAGAGAATTGAGATGTTTTCTTCTGAACTGAAATGGGAAAATGGGAAAGACAGAGAGACAGAGAGACAGACAGACACAGACAGAGAGAGAAGGAGAGGTGGTAGAAGATTTTAATTCTGCTGAATTTTAATGTTACAGCTGTAATTGAATAGAAAAAACATGAGATTTGCTATGCGGTAAGCACCTTTAGGTGGTATTGTGATTTGTCGCTGCATCTGTAGCCAGCCCTCATAGAACTCATAATCCACAAACTCTAAACACATCAACACCTAGAAGACAGATATAGACTTATAAAAGGAGTCTGGTGTCCTTGGTAAACAGTGGAAGCTGAGATAGGAGTGACCACTCCTGAAAGAAAAGAACACAAGGAATGTCTGTGTTATGCTGGAAACATGCGTACTTGACTTGTGTCTTTTCGGATGATGGGGAAAGGCTGTGTCCCAAAGACAAAACCACTCGCACACACTGAGGTCTGTGTCCATGTCACTGTGCGGTCTGCATGCTAGGTCCAGAGCAGTTAAAGGCTGGAAATGTCACACACTTGTCTTTGGGGGATCTTAGAAAACAAGAGATGCTCGGTATGTTGAGGCAGGCAAAGAGCACGCCAGGTGTTCAAGTTCCTGCAGGTTATATACCTCTAAGCTTGATCTTCTCGCAGAAAAAAATCCTAGCCTGGCTTGTTCAAAGGACTCTGTGTGAGTGTGAGAAAAGAGAAAACATACCACCAATCAGACCAAGACTTTTCAAACCATTCGACTGTTTATTTTTGCTAGATTATGCTGATAAGTTAAACTTGGTGGAAATGATTCTAGATTCTTTGGGACAGTTGAAAGACCTCTCCTAATGCCTTAGGAAAACAATGAGCAGGTATAGATGAAATCCAATGGCAATTTGCCCAGACCTGTCTCGTCGCTCTTAGCGTCTTATTTCATCCGATACTAATGAGAATTTAACCCCAATTCAAGCAGAGATCCCAGTTAGGAAACGTGTCAGAGGGATAGTTGCACAGACAGCCTGTCACAGATGCACAGGACAGCCTAGAATAGAATTTCAGAGCATCGGGAGATTGCTGGGGAAGATACATACTCACATATTAGGTTCTTATTCTTCCTTGACCCAGATACCAAGCTAGAGGTAACTGGCTAAGTCACAGCTATGTTTCTGTCCCCACAGAGATGCCAAGATACTACATGTTTGTTGTTACGAACCACTGCATTTTGAAATTTATTTTGCAGCATAGATCATTAACACAATTAAATGGATCCCATGTATACAATGTACAATTCTTGTGCACATGTGCATGCATGTATGTATGTGGTGTGTGTGTGTGTGTACAGGTGCATGTGCACATGTGTGTGCTTATAAGGACCAGAGGTCAACTTCAAGAATCATTTCTCAGGAGCTATTCCCCTTGTTTTTTAAGACAGAGTCTCCTAGTGTGGGCTGCAGTGCAGCAGCCAGCCCCCTCACAGATTCCCCTGTACCTGCCTCCCCAGCACTAGGATTTCAAGTGGCCATCACCGTGCCTTTTATGTGAGCCCTGAGGATCAAGCTCAGGCTTGCATGCTCTCACAGCAAGCCCTTTACCACCTGGGCCAACTCCCCAGCCCCCAAATGCAGAGCTCTTGAAAGCAATGTGAGATAAAAACAAACAAAGGACACAATTTTGTGTTGCCTATGTAAATCCTGAACTTAAAAACCCTGCACCGGATGTTGTTTCCACACCTCGTGAGTAGTACAGACTATCTCCAGGTTTAGATAAATAATGGTGGCAAGAATGACACACAATGAAATCACAGAGGAGGTTGCATCCGAGAATAGAAATGAACTAAAAGGAGAAGATACAAAGGGGACATCACAGCCATGGACAATGCTTTATTTCAATTATATTTCTTTAAAGATCCAAAGCAGATGTAAAAGAAGAAGAAGAAGAAGAAGAAGAAGAAGAAGAAGAAGAAGAAGAA
>JABTXL010005922.1:1099041-1122547 GCA_025134845.1 Neodon shergylaensis | reverse complement strand
AAGAAGAAGAAGAAGAAGAAGAAGAAGAAGAAGAAGAAGAAGAAGAAGAAGAAGAAGAAGAAGAAGAAGAAGAAGAGGAAGAAGAAGAGGAACAACAGAAGGAAGGAGGGCAGGATGGAGAGAGGGGGGAGGAAGGGAAGAAAGGAAGGAAGGAAAGAGAATATGTCTATTGTATCTATTGTTGGTTAGGTGTTAATGTGTTTCTCTTGTGTTTTTAAAATTGCTCTTCCACTCCAGGCGTAAGTGTAAATGAGGATTTAGTTACGAGCATGTTCAGGCTAGGCAGAATGCTGCTCATAACAGGAGGTTCGGATGTTTTATGGGCAAGTTCTAGCAAACCTACAAGGAGCAAATAAATGCCACGCTATCTGAACTGACGCCAAGCGTGATAAACAAAATAAAGCACAGATCTTCCCAGCCCATCTTTTATACCCATCATGTTTAGAGCCTACAGTTAGTGTGCTGGCAGAGGACCAGCAATAAGTTGAGAAACAAATAACTGAGACAATAAAAAGAATAAGGCAGTCAGATCTGGTAGCCCAGTTGCTAGTTTAATAGCTAATTCTAGCTACATAGGGATTGTCAGGTCTTCATATATGCATGGCAAGAGGCCCTACTCACTGAGAGAGCTCCCTAGAACCCTATAACCTGTGTTTTTTACAGTTAAAAATTACACAAGAAAAAGTAGACATGTATTGTCAAATGCTAACTGTTCATATTCATAGAGAGGCACTGTGGAATCTCTATGATAACTTAGTTTGTTTTTCAATCTATTCCTGTTTTCCCATGGATAGAAAAAAAAGGTGATCCATTTTAAACTTGAAATGTATAAAGGCTGTTTTATTAAAATACAACTAAACGTGTACACAAAGAACTGGACGCCTTTCTCTCGGGATAGAACTAACTGTGCCCTTCGAAGTTTGACTTCTATAATAGCATCACCCTCAGGTTTGGTCTCCCTAACTTCATATTTTGTAGGCACATTGTAGGCTAACCAACAGGTTATGCAAATTGACTAAGGGGATCTGATTCAGAATCTTAACGTTTCTATAGCTGTGTAACTTGGGAATAGTTTGCTGGTATAGAGTTCTACCCTTGCCTATTTTTTTAATCTCAATCTGTCACTTTTTTTGAAGCAAGTTTTAGTTATCTCAATACTATGGTGACTGTGTCTGCTACTATTGTCACACAGACCTGTTGCTGAATGTCATGGTGTGCAGAGGGCAGCCACTGGGAGCAATACAAATGGTGACCAAGAAGATGGGCTGTCAGAGTAAGAGTCCTCACTGGTGATCAGGAGTACTTTGACTCTTAAGTCCTGAGTGTGTAACAGAAAGTTCTCCAATGTGACTGTGTGGATCTGAACTTTGCTCAACGCCATGGTGAGAGAGAAAAAGCTACTGAATACCTAAGCTTTTCACTGCTGGAAAACAGAGCTAAAATTCTTTGCCTTCTCAAACTCAACACTTTCTGATATATAAACTTTCTGAATGAACCTATCCCATCAATAAACAGGGGGGCAATTAAAACCTGTCTTGCAGAAGGTGTGCCATTTCTGCACAGGTCTCTGTTTAGTTGGTGTATGTTTGTCAGGAATCTTGCCCTAGTGAAGAAACATACTTAATATTTTTTAGTTTTTTTTTAAACTGGCCATTGTGGAGGCCCAAAAATGTGAGCCTAATCTGCCTTGCCTGAAGTCAGAGAGTTTGAGCTTATTCAAAGTTGTTGACAATAACTGTGGCTACACACCCTGACTTTGGATATAGTTACTTGGTGGTTTGGACTTTAAGATGGCCCATAGAGGTAGATCCACTCCACCCTGATCAAAGGTCAGAGAATTCAAGCATACTTCTTCTCCTTCTTTGGAAATAGGAGGTTTGATCTACAGGAGTGGCTGCCTCCAGGATACTTGGTCCAGTGTGGTTTCACTGCCTAAACAACAGAATACTTTTCTCATGAATTACTGTCTTGATGTCTCAAAGTATTGAAGCAAGTAGCTGTTCTAGTTGTCCATTTTATCATGTTAAAGCAGTCTTTTGCTTCCCCTCTTTTTTATTGGTGCATAAAATATATGGAAAATTAAACACAGGTGTACTCAGAACTCAGTATGTAGCAGGCAGTGAGTTGCCCTCTCCATACTATTCTATGTCTCTGTAATTCTTTATCATTGTTCCTCCTACCTAACACTTCTAATCCTCACGCCCTACCCTGGAACATATGAACTTGCCATGGCTAGGACCACGGCAGAAGTTACCCCAAAAATGTGGCTCACGACATATGGCAACCCAACGTGGTGCAGCTTATGACAGGACATTAAGTAAATTGATTGTAAAAAGACTCAGCCAAGCAGTAGTGGTGCATGCCTTTAATCTCATCACTCAGGAGTCAGAGGCAGGCAGATCTCTGGGTTCCAGGACAACCCGGTCTTTAGAGCAAGTTCCAGGACAGCCAGGGCTACACAGAGAAATCCTGTGTCTTAGTTAAAGTTTCTATTGCTGTAAAAATACACCATGGCCACAGCAACTCTTATAAAGGGAAACATTTAATCGGGGTGGCTCTCTTGCAGCTTAGAGGTTTAGTCCATTATCATCATGGTAGGAATCAAGGTATTATGCAGGCAGACATGGTGTTGGAGAAGGAGCCGAAAGTTCTACGTCTTGCAGGCAACAGGAAGTGATCTGTCTCACTGGGTGTGGCTTGAGCATATATGAGACCTCAAAGCCCACCTCCAGAGTGACACACTTTTTCCAACCAGGTCACACCTCTTAATAGTGTCACTCCCTTTGGAGGCCATTTGTTTTCAAACTACTGCACCTTGTCTCAGGCAAAAACAAACAAGCACACCTACTATTAAGTGAATTAGCCCTAAACTGTCCTCCATAACCAATATCTCAGATTTATTTACTTATTTATATGTGGGTGGGGTTAATCTGGTTTGGTTTGATGTAGCCCAAGGTGATCTGGAATTTGTTGTGTATGTGAAGATGACATTGAACTACCATTTCTCCTCACAGGTGCTGGGACTGGAAGTATGCACCACCATGCCTCCATGCCTGGTTTACGAGGTGCTCTGGATCTTACCCAGGGTTTCATGCATGCCAGGCAAGCACCTTATCAACTCAGCTGCATCCCCGGTCGGTTCAGTTATTTTTGTGACAGGATCTCCTCTGTACCCTGGGCAGCCTGGAACTCACTATCCGCTTAGCCTGTGGGGTGCCAGGTTTAAAGGCATGAGGCTCCATACTCATCCCCTAGGTTTATGCTAACCTATAGCTTTCCTGAATTATCTCTGTCTTGAGTTTTTCAATTCCACTCATTATGGGGAAACTGAGGCCACTCAGTTCCAAAGAGTTCTTGGTGGTGAAGAGTTTAGAAACCAGATAATTACTTATTCTTCCTCCCAGCTTGAGCATCTATAGTTCCGACACCTGCTACCCACGCAGATCAATGCAGACCCACTAACCAGAGGGCTCAGCGTCACTGTATTCAAACATGACCTAAATGAAATCCTAGTAGGGATACAGTGTGGAAAAGAATAAAAGCAGTCCATAAGTCTTAATCACTATACTTAAACACTCACATTTATTAGCAGTTGGTAGCAAAAGCATCTCCAGAAAGACTAGGCAAAATCAAAAGAAAAAAAGAGAATCGGGGAGAAGCTTTGCTGACGTGAAATGAACTGACATCAGGAAATGTATGCTGTAGAGCAGACCATGCCTGCTGACACGTCATCCTGGGGTAAGAAGATCTCCTCAGAGCTGACAAGCTCTCTCCTCAGAGAACAGGCGGTAGCATCTGCGCAGGGCTGGAGGCAGGCACCCACAGGACGGCTCCACACTTGTGGACTGTAGCACATCCTCAGAAGAGCTGTGAGTGTCCCATCAGGAAGACTGGCCCCAAGGAGGCTGGAGTCTCAGTTAGGTTGTCAGGAAGTGGACATGCTGGTGCCCCCTTGGCACACATTTGGAGAAGATGGTGGACAGCAACCGGAGCCACTGCCAGAAGGTTTGCCTAAACCAGTCACACAGCAAGGGGGCAGGCAAGAAGGAGACGGGCAGCCGCTCTGATGGGAAGTGGGTCCACCACAAAACAGCCGCCCAGCACATGAAGCCGATTTACTGTTGCTCTTGACACAACAGGGTGACTGGCAGGTAACCACTGGCTGACAGATGAAGGCGACTGAAGGTGCTGGTGGACAGGGATGTGGCTGGCAAGAGGACACACAACAAGTTTGACTGCAAGAACTGAGCATGCAAGTTAATGGCTGGCAGAAGAGAGGCATGCAGGGAGCTGACTGGCAGGACTCGAGAAAATAACAGATAGGTTGATAATAAACTGACTTGCAGAGCTGACATTCACCTTTAACAGGGTGATGCAACCCTCCTTGGCAGCAGGTTGGTTGGCACGAACCAGCCTCGCAACTAGCTGATAGGCACGGGGTTTCAGCACAGGGAGTTGCTTCAGAGCAGGGTGGCTGGCAGGATCCATCATCACAGTAGGCTGATGTGTCACAGGCTGTCTGGCATGACCCTGGTGTGCAGGCAGGTCTCCGGCCAGAGCTCTGCTGGCAGGGGCTGTTATCGCCGCACAACGTGTGACATCCAGCAGATTCCAAACAGGAGGGCTGGCATGGGGCAGCTGGAAGAGGAGTCCCACTGGTGTCGGGTGCACAGTAGGCTGTGTGTGAGCCTATGGGCTGGCAAACAAAACCCACACAGGTAGTCTCTGGAAAGCAGGTAGATGGACAAGAAACAGGTGCAGAGATAACTGGCGCACTGTTGGGTAGTTCGCAGTTTTCTTGATTTGTAACCAGTTGCCACGTCCTACTCTGGCAGGAGCTGGGCAGACGGATAGCATTTCTAATGCTGCCAGCAATGGAGCATGTGGAGACGGTGGGCACAGCTGGGACAGTCTTGGGATTTCCAGGAGAGTGACTGTCTGTCATGGTGTCGCAGCGAGCCTGGCGGGGAAGCTGCACGCTCAGTCGGAGTTTGTAAACGCATCTTATTCCAAGGGGATTTTATAGTCCTTCCCTGGGGTGTTGGCACTGCCCACAGCATCTTTCCCTGTTATTATTCTTATTCATTTGCATATAAACATCAGATTGTGCTGCAGGAGATGGGGAAGATGCCCCACTTAAAAATAGAAAACATGCCTGCTGAGCTGGGAGTTTTCTTTGCCGAATTTGAATGCACAGATGCCACCATAGAATGAGCTGTCTCTTTTAAAGGTTGTTCCCCAGCCTCACCAAAGCAGGCTTTTCCTCACTACCCTCTCATCAGCAGGCTTCCTCCAAGCTAAAGCAGCTCTTCCTCCAGGATGAGGTCCTGCGCCATTAGGACCATGGGAAGCACTGTTGATGATACTGAGGGAGAGATGTGATAACAAAGATGGAGAACAGACAATGAGTCAGTAGACCCCAAGAATATTTCAATGTGCTCCCCTCTCTTTAGAATCTTAACTTTCAAATGGCTGCCAACAATTAAGAGCTGTAATAGCATCCATTTTCTGCACAGTTACCATATACAATCGGCCCCTTGGTGGCATTTTCATTTATTCTTAGCTAGTAAGTAGACTTGGCATCTCTATTTTAAAAGCAGCAAAGAAAACTCAGAGTTTAAATTATGATTAAAGCAAAATTCAAATCCAGAGTGACCATTTCCAGAAAAATCTCTGCTCAATTGGATCTCCCTGGGGGGTACAGAGAAGAGGACTCATACTGTGGGGGCTGGGGTGGGGGCAGTATTCATGCAGTAGGGCTGGCCCCAAAGCAGCATGTCCAGGCCCTGTAACGGGGCCATCTCCCCACTTCAGTGTGATGCTGAGTGACCCAAATGAGTAGAATGTTTTTCTCTATTTAGTCATACACCCATTTCATTTGGAAATTTAAAATATAAACATTTAGTCAAGCATGGCAGACTACCCCTATAATTCTGATATTTGGGAAGCTGAGGCAGAAGGATTGCTGTGAGTTCAAGCCCAGTGTGGGTTGCATAGTGAGTTCCATGTCAGTCTGAACTAGTGTATGAGACACTTCTTAAATACTTCTGGAGAAGAAAAATAAACCTTCAAATATTTCATGAAGGAGTATTAACTCATAAAATGGAGGTCACAGCAGAAATACCAGGTCATCTCCATAAAGCCTTTTAAAGGTCAAGCAATCTCTTCCAAGAAGAATTTGTGATGCTCTCTCTAGACCTGTCTCTTTTCCTCTAGACTCAAGTGGGTACTGCACCACCAACTGATTCTAGCATCCCACAAAGTGCACCCCCTGGCCTGGTTCCTGCTGGAGGCGGGTGATGGAATGCAAAGATGACAGTGTGGAATGGCAGGCAGGACTAGTCTTGACTTCTGGCTTTGCAGCTTAATCTGTGGAACAGGTTCACTCATTACCCACATCTTCAAAGTGTCGAGACATCATTAACTACCTTGACGGCTCTTAGGCTAGCTCAGCCGCATCAGAAACAGTTGGAACTGCTGAAGATTCTGGAGAGGGCTTGGCAAAGGAGCAGCTATGAAATCATGTCTTATTGAGATCCCCTCTTTACACTCTGTTTTAGAAGACCAGAAACTCCTAATGAGAGTCATTGTCTGTAAGACATTCACCCTTGTCATTTTAAAGCCCTTCTCTATTACTGTCTTTCCAGTCGCAGCATGGATGGCTCCTCCATCACTGCCTTTATTGTCATGGCATGGACGGTTCCTGTATCCCTGTCTTTCCGGTAGCAGCCTGGACGGCTCCTCCATCACTGTCTTTCCCCATCGCAGCATGGATGGTTCCTGGCACCTTCCTTGGCATGTTTTTAACATTGTCATCTTTAAAACTGCAGGCATCGTGTAGCCCTATAATTCTCATACTCGGGAAGCTGAGGAATATGTTTTATTCTGGAGTGTGTTTACCCCAAAGTTCTTCATCCTCCCAAGAGAAATGCATTTAGTCTCACCAAATAAGTCAACCAACTAGAAAATATAAAAATATTGGAAAAATAACATGAATTTCAATTTGAAAATAAAATTCTGTATAGAAACACACAAGTTGTATTGATCGAAAATAGAGCTTTCACCTATTTTTTTTCTCTAAATGATTCTGCTTTTCTTTTCTTTCCTTTAAAAAAATACCCCAATTGAGAAATTTTTATTTTCAATCAACTTAATGTGATTGAAGACACTGAAGACATCTCCATCAAGAAATACAATGAGAGGGTTAGAGAGAAGACTCTGTGTTTAAGAGTGCTGGCTACACAACCAGAAGGACCAGAGTTCAGATGCCACATTAAAATTTAGACATAGCTATGGGTGCCCCGACCTGGTTAGAGTTTCAGAGAGAAGAATTGCTAGTATTTGTTGGTCACTAGCCCAGCTTCAGTGAGAGTCCCTGTGTCAAGAAAATAAGTCAGAGAGTAATGGAGTAGGACAAGTGAAATCCTCTCCTGTTTGCAGAGCACACTCACACCTGCACACACACACACACGACACATGCACACACACAGGCATGAACACCATGTATATAATCTCTGTCTCTCTTTTTGTCTCTCCATCTCATATAGTGATCAATTATAATTTTTAAAAAAAACAGACTTTGAGCCAGGCGGTGGTGGCGCACGCCTTTAATCCCAGCACTCGGGAGGCAGAGGCAGGTGGATCTCTGTGAGTTCGAGGCCAGCCTGGTCTACAAGAGCTAGTGCCAGGACAGGCTCCAAAGCTACAGAGAAACCCTGTCTCGAAAAACAAAACAAAACAAAAAAAACAGACTTTGTGTAATCCCAGCACTCGGGAAGCAGAGGCAGGCGGATCTCTGTGAGTTCGAGGCCAGCCTGGTCTACAAGAGCTAGTTCCAGGACAGGAACCAAAAAAGCTACGGAGAAACCCTGTCTCGAAAATCCAAAAAAAAAAACAGACTTTGAACCCAACATTAAGTTTAAATAATTTATGTACCTTACTAGCTGTAACTACCCTGAATGAATATATATAGATATTCATATGTGTGTATATTTATATGTGTATGTATATCCATATATATGTATGTATGTATGTATGTATGTATGAATGTATATGGATGGATTGTTTTATACTTTAGAAACACATCTGATCATCTAGGGGTTATTTAAATCAATTAGCATCATTATTAGGGGTCATCAGTGTTATTGCATATAGCTATCTTCCATTTATTTTCACTGAAGCATAATAGTTCATTGTGTTGATCAAACCACATTTAATTTGTCTCTTCATTAGCACTTGGCTTGTTCAGCCTTCAGATGTTTCATCATACACATAGAGGAAAAACAGGGCAGGGAGAAATCTCACCTTGAAGATTAATGGTGAATTACATGAAACACTAAGTCTTGTGCCTAGCACAGAGAATGAAAACCCTGCTCTTCTGACTTTGGAAGGAAAAAGATTAAATCCTAAAGTCCTGTTATGACAATAACTCTACCACCCATGTGCAGAAAAGTCTTGCTATTGACTTTCTCCCTCTGACATCATCTAATCTACTAATTTTCCAATGGCTGATTCCATGACTCTCTGGGGATGTCTGGCAACATCTGGCTAGTAAAGGACCAGAAATCATGCTTAATGATATCCAAGACTCCTCAGCAAATGACTATCCCACCCAAATGCCAAGAGTGACAAAGCTAAGAAACCCTGGTCTGTCCTCCTCCTATGCCTATGATTGTTCAAGTTAGACCTGGAGGACAGGAGACCACCCTCCATTCTGTGTGCAAAGGATGTAACTGCTTTGAAGTGACTGTGTGCCTGAAGATGCGGGAAGTGACATTTAAATAACAAGTGTCACTGAGGCAGCAAACTACACAAGAGCAGGACTGAGCTAGCTACCAAGGTCAGAGCAAGCCTGAGGCAGCAAATGCCACAGGAGCGTGACTGAGCTAGAGACCTAGGCCAGAGCAGGCCTGAGGCAGTGAACTCCACAAGAGCAGGTACAGGGGAACAACTGTTGAGCAAGTGGTCCAGAACCAGAAACCTCTGCTGGTCTGGGAATGAATCTGGGACTTCTGAGTGAGTGGACCTGAGTCAGGACCCCTGCAGGTCCAAGCATGAGTCTGGGACCTCAGAGTAACTAGACCTGAACCAGGACCTCTGCCTGTCTGGGCATGAGTCTGGGACCTCTAAGGGAGTAAGCAGGAACCAGAGACCTCTGCATGTCCAGGCGTGAGTCTAGGACCTCTGAGGAAGTGGGCCTGAGCCAGGTCCTCTGTGAGTCAGGGAGCACCCAAGTCTGGGACCTCTGAGGGAGTATATCAGAGTCAGAGACCTTTGCAGGACCAACCCCAAGCCAGGGACCTGTGCAAGAGCAGGAGCAGATCCAGACCAGAGACATTTACCCAAACAGGTCTGAGCTGGCATCCTAGGTCAGAGCAGGCCTGAGACAGCAAACTCCCCAGGAGTGCTGAGCAATCTCCAGGAACACAGAGTGACTAACAGGGTATCTGGAACTGTGGCACTGACTGCACCACGAGGAACAACCATCTGAGCCTAGAATTCACTGGCACCTGGAAGATTAATCACCAGAGTCACAGACAGCCCCAACTATACCAATTAGAGGAAAAGATGAGTAGACAAGATAAGAACACAGGCAAAACCACAAAGAGCAATGTGACACCGGTAAAATCTAGTGATAATATAACAGCAAGACTTGAACAATCAAATATAGATCAAGCAGAAGAAAATGACCTAAAAAAAATAACTTCAGGAGAATGGTTGAGGCTCTTAAAGAATAAATGAGAAATTCCCTCAAAGAAATGGAGAAAAAGACAAAAAAAATGGATGACATCAACAAATCCCTTAAAGAAAACCAAGAATAAGCAATCAAACATATGAAAGAAACTATTCAAGACTTGAAAACTGAAATAGAGACAATAAAGAAAACAAGTCAAGAGAATTATAGAAATAGAAATCATGAGAAAACAATCAGGAACCACAAATGCAAGCTTAAACAGCAGAATACAAGAGATGGAAGAGAGAATCTCAAGTGCTGAAGATACAATAAGGGAAATATAAGCTCATCAATCAATGAAAACATTAAATCTAGCAAAAGTTTAACACAAAATATCCAGGAAATATGAGACACCATAAAAATACAAAACCTAAAAATAATAGTTATAGAAAAATGAGAGGAAATTCAACTCAAAAGCACAGAAAATATATTTAACAAAATCATAGACAAAAACATTCCCAACCTAAAAAAAGATATGCCTAGGAAGAAGATACAAGAAACATACAGAACACAAAATAGACTGGATCAAAAAAAAACAAAGTTCCCTCACCAAATAATAATCAGAACACTAAACATACAGAATAAAGAAAGAATATTGAGAGCTGCAAAAGAAAAAGGCTAAGTAACATATAAAGACACCTATCAGAATTACACTTGACTTCTAAATGGAGACAATGAAAGCCAGAAAGTCCTGGTCAAAGATTATGCAGATATTAAGAGACCGCAGATGCCAGCCCAGACAACTATACCTGGCAAAACTTTCAGTCACCATAGAAGGACAAAACAAGATATTCCATGGAAAAGGCAGATTTAACCAATACCTAGTCACAAACCCAGCCCTACACAAAGTACTAGAAGGAAAACTCCAACCCAAGGAAGTAGTTACATCAACAAAAACACAGACAATTGATGATATCACAGCAGCAAATCCCAAAGAAGGGAAAAAACACACAAATAAACATCACCAACAAGGAAAACTAAATTAACCAGAAATAGCAATCACTAGTCATTAATATCCCTTAATGTAAATGGACTCAACTCATCTATAAAAAGAAACAGACTAACAGATTGGATATGAAAACAGATTTTATCCTTCTGCTGCTTATAAGAAACATACCTCAACCTCAAAGACAATCATCACTTCAGAGTAAAAGGCTGGGGAAAAAATTTCCAATCAAATGGGCCTAAAAAACAAACTGGTGTAGCTATCCTAATATCTAACAAAATAGAATTCAAACTGAAATCAATCAAAAGAGACAAAGAAGGACAATTCATATTAGTTACAGAAAAATCCATCAAGAGTAAATCTCAATACTGAACATCTATGACCCAAATACAAGGACATCCTCATATGTAAAAGAAATACTTCTAAAGCTTAAATCACACATTAGACAGCACACACTAATAGTGGAGACTTCAACACTCCACTCTCAGCACTGGACAGGTCAATCAGACAAAAAATTAACAGAGAAGTAATGGAACTAACAGATATTATGACTCAAATGGGCTTAACAGACATCTATAAAATATCCCATCCAAACATAAAATAATATACCTTCTTTTCAGCACCTCATGGAGCCTTCTCAAAAATTGACCACATACTCCGGAACAAAACAAACCTCAACAGATATAAACATAAAAAAGAATAACCCCATGTATCTTATCAGATCACCATTGCTTAAAACTAGAATTCAACAGCAACACTAATTATAGAAAGCCCACAAACACAATGAAATTAAACAATGCTCACCTGAAGCATCAATGGGTCAAGAAAGAAATAAAGGGAGAAATTAAGGACTTACTAAAATTCAATGAAAATGATCACACAACATACCCAAATTTATGGGGCACAGTGAAAGCAGCATTAAGAGGAAGGTTAATAGCACTAAATGCTTACATAAAGAAACTGGTAAAATCCCACATTAGTGAATTAACAGAATATTTGAAAACTTTAGAGCAAAAAGAAGCAAACTCACCCAAGAGATCTGGAAGGCAGAAAATAATCAAATTGAGAGCTGAAATAAACAAATAGAAACAAAGAAAACAATACAAAGAATCAATGACACAAAGACATGGTTCCTCAAGAAAATCAACAAAATAGACAAAACTTTATCCAAACTAACCAAAAGGCAGAGAGAGAATATCCAAGTTAACAAAATTAGAAATGAAAAGGGAGACATAACAACAGACATGGAGGAAATCAGAGAACCATGAAGTCATATTTTGAAAACTGTACACCACAAAATTGGAAAGCTTAAAGAAAATGGACAACTTCCTGGATAAATATCACTTACCAAAATTAAATCAAGACCAGATAAGCAAATTAAACAGACCCATAACTGCTAAAGAAAGAGAACCAGTCATCAAAAGTCTCCCAACCAAAAAAAAAAAAAAATTCCAGAACCAGATGCTTTCAGCTCAAAATTCTACAAGATTTTCAAAGAAGAAATACTCCTCAAATTGTTTCACACAATAGAAACAGAAGGAACAGTACATGCAGTATGGATAAATCCTGGTGCCACTGACAGTGGCCCTCAGTCTGCCCAGCCTTGCAACTGTCAACCATATTCAGAGGGACTAATTTGGTCCTATGCTTATTCCTGCCCAGTCTGGCTCGAGTTGGTAAGCTCCCATTAGAACCTGGAAACAACCTAGATGCCCCTCAACTGAAGAATGGATAAAGAAAATGTGGCACATTTACACATTGGCGTACTACTCAGCAGAAAAAAAAAAAGACAACTTGAATTTTGCATGCAAATGGATGGAATTAGAAAACACTATCCTGAGTGAGATAACCCAGACCCAAAAAGATGAATATAGTTTGTACTCACTCATAAATGGACACTAGCTATAAACAAAGGACATTGAGCCTATAGTTCAAGATCCTAGAGAAGCTAAGTAATAAGGTGAACTCAACGAAAAACATATCATAGACCCACCTGGAAATTAGAAACAGACAAGATTGCCTGACAAAATTGGCAGCATGGGGGTAGTGGGAGAAGAGAGGGTGAAAGGGGAAGAGGAGGGGAGAAGGGTAGGGTTGAGGAGAACTTGAGGGAATGGGATAGTCTGATTCTGTTTTTATTGTGTATCTGTAATCATTTTCTGACAAGGAGCATCTTTTTTATAAAAGCTAAGTGGGTGTGGCTAGGACCAGCTCCACAGTCGTGTCTGTTGGCTCTGCCCTGTCCAACATGGCAGAGATATGTTCACTGAGCCATGCTCCCCACCCCAGCTCCAAGGATGTAGTAGGTCTTTGTCACTACTAGGCAACTTGCAGCACTCTGCTCACAAACCCCATTTAAATGCTCTATAACAGGACCTCCTGAAATAGCCAGAGAAGTCCCTGCTGCCAGTACAAACCAGGAAGTGTACTCTTAAAGGAGCTGCACTTCTGCTTGCCCCCAGCAAACAGAGCCTATTTGAAAAAGAATGTGGCTACCTAGAAGCTGTGTTTAACTCTATTCTTTTGTGTCTAGAATTCCTTCCCAAACTCTCTCAGTTTTTATGTGGATATAGTTGCCCCACGTTGGCACACCATTTGTAGGTGGAGACTGCTCTATTGTTTCTGACTGCCAAGACTCAAATAATCACATAGAAACTATATTAATTACAACACTGTTTGATTAATAGTTCAGACTATTTTCCTAGCTAGCCCTTATATCTTAAATTAACCCATTTCTATTAATCTGTGTATTGCCATGAGGTTATGTCTTACCTAAGGTTCTGACTGGCATTTTTTTCCTTCAGCAGTTCACAGCATCTCCTTGACTCCTCTCTCTCTCTCTTTCTCTCTCTCTCTCTCTCTCTCTCTCTCTCTCTCTCTCTCTTTTCTCTCTCTCTCTTCTGATTTCCTGCCTGGTTTTACTCTGCTAAGTCACTGGCCAAAACAGCTTTATTCATTAACCACTAAAAGCATAACATATACAGAAGGGACATCCCACATCAAGGAAGGAATGAAGGAAGGAAAGAAGGGGAGAAAAGGGGAGGAAGGAAGAGAAAAAAGGAAGGGAGGGACAAAGAAAGAAGGTAAGAAGGAAGACTAGAAAGAAAGGAGAAAACAAAAGACACTTTGAAGAGAACGAGGAGAGAGGGGGAATTAAGGACGAGAAATTGGGAATAATGGAAGGGAGGATGGAAAGTAAAGAAGGAAGAAGTAGAAAAGGAGGAGAATAGAAAGAAAGAAGGGAGTGGAGAAAACAAGGAATTAAAGAAAGAAGCTAGTGAACAATAGATGCTTTGAAAGGGAAGGAGAAAATAAAGAAGGAAAGGATGGGGAAAAGAAGAGTTGAAGGAAAAGAAAAAACAACAGCAGTTTTAAAGGGAGGGGAGTAGAAAGGAAAAGGAAGAAGTTGGAGAGATGGAGGAAAGGAAGGGAAGGAGGAATGGTGGAAAGAAGGGAGAGGAAAGAAGGAAGAAGAGAGAGATGGGAGAAACAATGCATGGAAGGAGTAATGAATGGAGGAAAGGAGAGAATAGATGGACTGTGAGATAATGAACTGATGGGTGGTTGAATGGATGGATGGGAAAAGAGATTTATGGAAGAAGGGAGGGAGGGTGGAATAGATGAATAGATGGATGGATAAGGGATAAATGCATGGAGGCATGGATTAGTGAATAGAAGGAAGGGGAAGGAGAGAGGGATAGAAGGCAGGAAGGATGGACAGAAGAAAGGCTGGGGAGAGCATCTCTCCAAGATGCAGCATGACTCTGATAAGACTGTCACATTAAAAAAAAAAGGAAATAACAATGTGTTACTTCAACTAAGCTCCTTTTATTGCATGATTAAGTATATCTTGCTGGAGATGCCCCCAAGGAACACAGCACATGAGGACAAAAAGCATCTTGAGTTGGAAAGAGCCCAGTGATTTGGCAAAGCAGCTCTCCTCAGTGTAATAACAAAAGAAAACAAGACCATTCCTTTCTCTGTGCAGAAGGCCTTCATTGGAACCACTAGGAGGCTGGCACTTCTGATAAGTTCTCTGAAGCATAAGCGAGTGGTGGGTGGCAGTGCAGAAAGGAAAAATTCTAGCTAAGTCATAATGAGCTGTGCACATGGCTTTCCCGGTTTCTCTATGACTTGTGGCCGTTGCTTTGTAGGAATCGGTGAGCTGAGGCTAGCTCAGCGGTCAGCAGGCTTGTTGGCAGCAGGCTGGGGGGCTGCAGCCTCACGGGTGATCGGGCTGGCAGGTTTAGTATCAGAGGGTTGGCAGGGAGTCTCGTCTGCGACTTCCGTCTTGCAGGGTGTTGAGTCAGCACAGTCGGTTTGGTTGGAAGTCGACTTATCACACTCACGCTTAGAGTTGTCAGAATCGGTGCAAGGCTGGCGGGAGCAGACAGGGCGGTAAGAGTAAGAAGTCAGGCAGCTGGGGCGGCGCAGGATGGAATAGCAGGAACGGTAGCAGGCAGGGCGGTAAGTGATGGAGGTCACATATGGCTGCCTGAAGGTGATGGGTCCAGAACAGATGGGGCGGCAGATGGGGCGACAAGAAACTGGACTGCAAGGCGGCTTGCAGGAACTGGGTATGTAGTAAGTTCGCGGTGGGCAAGCTGGTTGGCAGATGGCAGATGCAGAGGACCCCGGACGGCAGGAGAGAGGTTGGCAGGAGGTAGATGGGCAGGAAGCGGGCTCACAGCTGACAGAACGGCAGCGTTTGACTATGTAGCAGGAAGGTTGACATGAGCTAGGCACACACACTGATGGTAGGCAAGAACTAGGCTCAGAGCAGACAGGTTGGCAAATACTGGAGACACAGCATGAGGAATCTTGGCAGCTGCTAGAGCCACACGGTGGCTCACAAGGGCTCTGAACACAGCAGACAGGACGGAGACAAACAGGCTCACACATGAGAGCCATACAGGCGGCTGGCTGACAAGCACTAGACTCTAAGCAAGGTGGCTCACAGGGACTGGAGTCACAGCAGACTGGCTGGCAGCTACTGGCTGCAGAGCAGACAGACGGACAGCAGCTAGGCGTCGGGCACACCGGCTGGCAGCAAGCAGGTTCACAAACCACAGGCTCACAAACCACAGGCTCACAGACCATCGGTTGACAGGAAGCAGGCACAGTACAGAGAGCTGAGCAACAGCTAGGCTCACAGATCACTGGCTGGCAGGATGCGGGCAAGCAGAGAACTGGCTGGCAGGGTGTAGTCTCACAACACACAGGCTGGCAGCTGCTCACGGAGCAAGAAGGCTGGCACATGGTGATCTCACAGCACACAGGTTGAGCACAGGTGCTCATAGAGCAGGAAGGCTCACAGATGGTGGCCTCGCAGCACACAGGTTGACAGCAACTGCCCGCAGAGCAAGCAGGCTCACAAACAGTGGCCTCGCAGCACACAGGTTGAGCACAACTGCCCGCAGAGCAAGAAGGGTCACAGATGGTGGCCTCACAGCACACCGGCTGGCAGCTCACAGAACACGAAGGCTGGCAGCATTGTGAGCCACAGCCAGATGACCCACAGCTGTCCTCACAAGTCACCAGCTGCCATGTCTGGCTTCGGCAGGAGCTGGGTAGGCAGATGGGTCCTCCACAGCTCACTTCAGTAGAGCAGAGAGAGACCGCTGGAAGGGAGGGGCATTTCCTAGAACAGCAGCAGCCAGACATGGTGGAGGTACTTCTGCTTCTAGTGAGTGCTGGGAGGTAGCTGCCTGATTGTGACATCTCTCCGAGGATCTCCCTTATATAGTCCCTCAGTGATGCATGTTGTTTGGGGCCCCCTGCATCTTTTCCTCATTGTTGTTTGGCTCCTGTGTCCGGAGGAACATCTTATTATGCCAACATTTGTTGACCTAGAGGTTGTTTGTCTGCCCATAAAGAAGATATTTATTTACTGACTTGCTAAATATGGGATCCTAGAAGCTACAGGTAGTCTTGGGATGAGCATCATCACCTCGACAATGGGTGGGCTCTATATCCTAGCATCATGAAGAAGGAAAGAAGAGAGGAGCTTATAATTTAGCTGCCTTCGGCCCTTCCACTTCTACCCCTGCGGTAGGCTCAGATGTCTACAAAAGTATGATCACCTACTCCGTAACAGGCAGACAATCTGGGAGCAGACTTGCCACACCGCCATGACAGGCTCCACAGAGGCACACAGGGAGGGTAGGAAACAGACAGTGAGGAGCTCAGTCATGGGTGGGACATGCAGACCGAACTGTCAGTGGCCACAGTCCACAGCCTTCCTTTAGTCTCAGGTTATTCTCTGCAGTTACAGATGGAGAATGGGGGGTAGAGGAAAAGAAAAGTTAGGTCACTTGTTGAAGGTTGCTCCCATTCCCTCCCCATGTAGGCTTTCAGCAAACTGAACTTCTTTTTAATCTTTCTCCCCCCACTCCCGAAACAGGGTTTCTCGGTATAGCCCTGACTGTCCTGAAACTAGCTCTGTAGACCAGGCTGATCTCAAACTCACAGAGATCCACCTGCCTCTGCCTCCTGAGTGCTGGGATCAAAGGCATGTGCCATCATCACCCAGCTCAAACTTCTCGTGGTGAAAACGGTATTGAATGTGTTTATTGTGCATGTGTGTGTAAGCATGTGGAAGTAAGAGAACAATCCAAGAGCCAATCTTCTCCATCTACCATGTGAATTCTAGGAATTGAATTCATGTCATCAGGCTTGGTGACAAATACCTTTACCTGTTGAGCCGTCTCACTGGCCCCAAATCTCAGCTTTCTCAGCAGACACCATCGATGTCATATATAATAGATTCAACCTGTGCTGCCATCTTCCACCCTCTCTTGTAGCAGCGCCATCCGAGAACATCTGTCGCATCTGTCCACGGAAAGCACTTGACACAGTTTCTCTACTTCTCCATCTCTTCTTTCCATGTACATATGAAGCATTCAATGGATCTTCAGAGTATCCTTGGTGCAGAGGCTAGCCCAGTGGTTGTGCCCGTTCCTGGTGTGTGGCAGGCACCAGGGGATGGTGGTACTTTGTACCTAGATATTCCAGGTTCTACACAGGAAAGATCCCATTTTCAGATTTTGAGAGCTCCTAGAAGAAAGATACTGAGACCAGTAAGAAGGCTTAGTAGGTAAAGGTGACTGTCACGAAGCCTTACAACCTGCATTTGGTCCTGGGGACTCACATGGTGGAAGAAGAGAACCAACTCCCAAAAATTGTCCACTGACTCCCACACATATTCCATGTCCCAGGCATACCCCCCCCGAACAGATGCACAAAATAAAGAAGTGTAAAAATAGTCTTTTCTTAACATTTATCTTCATTTATTTTATGATGAGTTTATTCCTGTATCGTAACTTTTTGTTTCTTCGGTTTCTTCAGGGATCCTTTTCTTCTGTGCACCCTCCTCTGAAGGCTTTGGAGCAATTTGTTCCTTTTCAAAGAAGATCATCTCCATGTGGCAGAGGCAGCTCATGTACGTGCTAATCGGGCCTCGAGTTCGTAAGCACATCTTGGGTGCTTTGTTCATTGGATGTGTTCATGACTAGAGAATCTGCCTCCAAGCCCTTCAGCTCAGCAATGCTCTCTGCATTTCTAATCATGTGCAGCAACAAGTCAGCACTCTCCTTTTGGTCACCAACCCGGTGTCCAGCTCCACCGTTTGGCCTGGATGCCCCTGCTAGCTCCACCACAATGCCTCTTCAAAGTGAGATCTCTCCAATACTTCGTGGCATTTCCGACATGCACACCTTTGATGGTCCAGGCTGTTTCATGGGTGTTCTTAAAGGGAACGGAAAGATATGAACCGCTTGATTTGCATGATTTTTCTGGATCAAGAAAGTGTCCAGCCATCTTCACAGGTCACCTCAGGTCACTTCCAGGAAGAGAAAATACCAATTTATTTCAAGAGTGACACAAAAAGAAATTTTCGTCATGAGGTATGGGTTAAAAAGAGACGTTTACACACCCATGAGCATTTGTGGTATCTTGTGAGGAGCACTGTACCAAAGAGCAAGAAGTTTTGGGGAATACTGGGGGGAATCTTCAAATGGGTTTTAGGAAGTTAGGAAAGCTTTCTCAAGTAATAAAATGGCCAGATAGAATCCTCAAGGGATGCAAAAAAAGGCAGTCTGTGGAAACCAAAGACACAAGATCAGGTTACATTCAGGAAATCGCCTGATAATACAGTTTGGAACAGTCGGGATGAAGAGCACAGGAGACAGGAAGAGGCAGTGATGGGACCACCGCGGTTACCTAGACACCAAGCTATAGAAGACCTTGAGTAAGAAATTGGATTTAATAAAATGGTACTTGAGAGTTTAAACAAGGAAGTGAGGGGTTTGTTATTTAGACTCTGCCTATGGAGATGGGGGAAAGAGGACAAGTTCACAAGCAGAGAGACTATAAGGAGATGGACAATTACCCAAAAGCCTCCTGGTGACAACCTGGACCTGACAGCTCTTTGTACTAGACCAGTAGGAGAGGTTTAAAGGCAGCAGAATCTAGATGTGGCCATGGTTAAAACTAGAAGGGATCATCATCCTTTGAGACATGACTTTTGAGCCTTGTAGAGGGAGAGGGGAAGAGCTCATCAACTCCCTGCCATTCACAGGTCTTCTCCATCTGCTTCCCTTCCTCGGGTTAGTGAGTGATGGATAATAACTCAAAAAAAAAAAAAAAGAAAAAAGAAAAACTCTCTGATGAGAACTGACAGGGAGGCCACTGTTCTTTATGCTAGGGTATTATCTTCTCAGTCTCCTCCCCTGGTGAGTGAAGTGGCAGCTCTTCTAACTATGCAGCCCCATTCTTCCTTGGCTCATCTTTAAAGCACTGTTCATCCTTCGGCATCATCCAGGTGCCGTAAGGGCAAGGCCTTTGTCTATTCAGTGCCTCATGCCTGGCACCCAGAGTCAAGACGGATGCATAAGCAGTGTGCAATTACTATTTATTGAATGAACAAATGAGAACCTCTGAGTCTAGCTAAGGAGGGTAACCCTTGCTGGTACCTCAAAGAAATCACTACCTCTGCTCATGCATCCAGATGGCATGGCCATGAGCAATGGCGTGATCAGTCGCTCTGAATCACAGCGACTCGGTATAAAGCCATCGCTCTTTTGGTGGGCTTGTCCCATTGTCCCGTCCTTGACAGGATGTCCCTTCTGCAGCTGTGAGTTTGTACTGGGGACTGAAGAGTTCGTTTTTAAGAGGCCAGTTATACATAAAAAGTAACTGGAAAAACAGAGTCTGAAGTGGGAACAGGGCAAAGTCAAATCTCACATCCTCTAAATGCAAGGTATACTGCTCCCAATGCTTTTTATAATAAAACCCCAAACTGAAAGCACAACCAATATATATATATTGAAAGTAAAAAGGTCAAGTGTCAGCAAGGACATGGAGCAACTGGAACTCTCAGACATGGCTAGTAGGAATACAAAATGATACCGCCACTTTGCAACAATTTTGTATTTTCTTACATGTTTAAAAATTCAATTGCCATTTCCCCAAAAGTATGGTTTCTGGGTATTTTTCCAAAATAAATGGAAACGTATGTTTATATGAAAACTTGTACATGTGTGCACCTGAAATCTTTATTTACAACAACCAAAAATGATAAATGACCCAAGTGTCTTTCAGCTAATGGATGAATTTCTAATATTGTCTTTCCTTATAATAAAATGCTATTCAATTAATTTTTTTAATGAGACAGAAAAAAATTAAAGGCAACACAGTAGACGCAGCATCCTCCATTTGTGCTTGTGAATATACTTAAGAGGAGGTTCCTAAGACACTTGTCAGGAAGGAAACCTGAGCCGTCAGCAGGCCCCTTCTCCTCTCTGTGCTCATATATATATTCATATATATGAATTTTGGTGCAAGAATTGTGATGTACACCTTTAATCCCAGTACTAAGAAGAGAGAGGCAGGCAGACCTGAGATCAAGGCCAGCCTGACCTACATAGGGAGTTCCAGGCCAGGTAGGGCCACCTAGTGAGACCCTGTCATTCCTCTCTTTCCTTTGCAAAAGTAAAAATAAATACCGTTCTCTCAGTGCAAGAGTGGATTTTATTTTAACCCGTGTGTTACTTAAAATCGCTCTAAACAAGGGGTTGAATCCACTGCCATTTGAGTTTTAACTTCCCAGCTAGGCTTGTACAGTACATGCGCCTTCCCTTCCTCTCAGTAGAGAAACTGCCGCTGGGCCCAGGACAGAAAAACAAAACAAAACAAAACAAAACAAAATAAATAAAACCTTGCCCCCTAGGAGGAAGCCAAGACCAGAACATGAGGCTGAGGAGAATCTGAAGTGCACAAACATCCTCACTACACATTCACATGGTCCAGCCGCACAAATCCCTGACATTCACAATCAACCTGGGACGGGTTTATAATGCCAGCTACATGGAAGGCTGAGGTAGGAGAATTACAAGTTTAAGGACAGCCAGGACAACTTAGTGAGACCCTGTTTCACAATAAAAAAAAATGAAATGGGGGTCTGGGGATGCAGCCCAGTTGTCGAGGTTTTGCCTAGCTTGAAAATGAAGCGCTAACTTCAATCTCTAGCATTGAAAAAAGGTAAATTAATTAAAATAAAAAATAGCAAGATTCTTTTACCAAAACCTCCTTCTCTGACTTTGCCTCAAGATTCAGGCCAAGCCAGAAATCTCTCAAAAATCATTCTAGAACCACAATACAGAAAGTAAGCATGCATCCTGAGCGGGATTAAATACAGTGAAATCAGCATTTACCTTGCTGCTTTTGAGAGGAGGCGGTAATTTTTCAAAATAAAAAAAAAAATACCTACCAAAAAAATAAATAAAAGAAAAAGAAAAAAAAAAGAAAGAAACATGGCCTTTGGGCATTCCAGATTCTAGAGCTGATGGGTACCGCAGCTAATGGTGACTCCCAGGTATTGGTTAAAAACTCCCTAAATGATTCTCATACTGCATGCAGGGGCTTCTGTCTACAGTCTACCCAAACCTCCACCTTGCATGTAGATAATCACCTGTGTTCGTGTTAAAAAGCACAGGTCCCCAGGCCACACCCCTACAGCATCCCTTATGTCAGAGATGGCTCCAGAATCTACAGTTCTAACCAGCCTCCCAGGACTGGTGCAGGAGATCAGCAAATGGTACTGTGCTGTGTACAAACTGTACTGTGCGGTCTCTTGGTGGATGCCGGAGTAAATCTTCCTAGTGGGCCCTTGGAGGGTTAAAGGAAGAGCCAGGAAGACTGATAGGGTAGCCAGCATGCTTGAATTTATTAAAAGGTTGACAAAGTTTCAGAGGAGAAGAACGCTGGGGTGGAGACCAACAGGTCCAAAGAGTAAGAGAATGTCTCATAGCTGCAAAACATTTGACTTCATGCAAACATTGAACCTGGTGACCATCACCTCATTGGAACTCAGCTTTAATTTTCTGCCAGGAAATGGCTCTTTGGTCCTGAGTGCCTTACACACCAGGACAAGCTCTCCTCTCAGAAAGAGCATGAGAGGCAGGTCTTGGAGGTATGAAGGAGTCAGGAGATGAGGAGGTCTCCATCTGAATAGGCCGAGGCTGTCCCCAACACTGCCTCAGGTATAGAGGGGAGGGTCTTCATTTCGTTTCACAAACAGGTGTGGGCTGACAGCACACTGGACCACAGCAGCCCGAGCCACAGCAGCCCGAGCCACAGCAGCTGCCTCCGCATCCCCCGCAGCCTCCACAACCTCCGCAGCCTCCGCAGCCTCCACAGCCTCCACAGCCCCCACAGCCAGATCCACAGCAGCTAGACCCGCAGCAGCCAGATCCGCAGCCAGAGCCTCCACAGCCAGAGCCTCCACAGCCACAGCAGGAGCCACAGCAAGAGCCACAGCAGCCACAGCAGCCCTGCTGGCAGCAACACTCCTCACAGCAGTCTTGTTCCTGGGAGCAGCAGTTGAAGCAGTCTCCCGGGCAGCACCCCATGGTCCCAGCCGGTCAGGTCGCAGGTCAGGAACGCGGCCGAGCTTCCCCTAGGTCTGACAGTGGCCAGCTGGACAGCAGCTTTTATATCTCCTCACCCAGGGGTGTTGGCACGGGGGACAGGATGTTTGCTTTGTTATTATTTATGCGGGTTTCCATAAGAACGTCTCATTAGCTGCCTGTTTATTTTCCAGACGTGAGTACCTCAACTCATAAAAAAGCCCCACTCGACCCAACTGCTATTTGTCCAGAGGGTAAAAATACATCTGGGAAAAGACCTGTCATTAGCCAGGTTGAGGAGAGGAAGGAGAAGCTGGCCAAAGAATCTGCTCTGCCTCCTCTCCCGAATCTTCTCTGGTGGCAAAAAGGAGACTCCTCTGACTGGCCATGCAGCCTGTTTACATGGATGCTGGCCCTAAAGAACTAGAAAGATAAGAACGGATGAGTCTTGTGCCCACACGGAGGCTGCAGCTGAGGGCCTGATGCTGAGGCTCCTCCCCGGTAGAATGGCGTTCTCTCCCCAGCCATGTGAGAAAAGCAAATATTTGTGTCTGTGTGAGGTATGTAGCTGTGTGCTGCACGTTTGTTTAGGCTTGGCAGGTGAGCATCAATCACGAGTAATAACTGACTTGTGAAATGCAGATAGACTCGCCATAAAACTGCAAAAGGCTGGGGAGCCACATTCTCTTAGGGCTGCGATGGACTGAACATTTACACTTCTCTACACAGGCAGGAAGAGCTCGGAGCAGCACCTGTTACCCCCAGCCCCAGGCTGTTCTGGAATAGAAGATGAAGATGAAGAAGGAAAGGAGGCGAGGAGAGAAAACAAAGGAATGGAGTGAGGAAAGATAATGAGGAGGAAGGGAAGGAGGAAGGGGAAGGGGGAAATGAGAAAGGGAAAAGGAAATGGAAGGAAGGAGA